>PVLC010004135.1:0-88331 GCA_004027655.1 Graphiurus murinus
TTTTTTTTTTTTTTTTTTTTTGCGGTACTGAGGATTGAACTCAGGGGCGTTCTACCTCCGAGCTATACCCCCAGCCCTATTTTTTATTCTTTATTTTGAAACCGAGTCTCACTAAGTTGCGGAGGACCTCACTAAGTAGCTGAGGCTGGCCGCGAACCCGGATCCTCCGGTCTCAGCCTCCCGAATGCTGGGATTACAAGCGTGGGCCACCACGCCCGGCTGCTGATGTCTTTTTAAGACATTTTTTTGTACTGAGGATTGAATCCCCAGGAGCATTCTACCTCTGACCTACACCTCCAGCTCTTTACAGTGTGTGTGTGTGTGTGTGTGTGTGTGTGTGTGTGTGTGTGTGTTACTGGGGATTGAACCCAGAGGTATTCAAGCTATACCCCCAGCTTGATTTTATTTCTTATTTGGAAATAGGGTCTTGCTAGGTTGCTGAGGGCCTTGCTAAATTGCCAGGGCTGGCTTTGAACCTGTGATCCTTCTGTCTCAGCCTCCCAAGTACTGGGATTACTACAGGTGTGTGTCACTGTGCCCAGCTTTGTGTGTGTGTATGTGTGTGTGTGTGTGTGTGTGTGTGTGTGAGAGAGAGAGAGAGAGAGAGAGAGAGAGAAAGAGAGAGAGAAGTATATATATATACTGGGAACTGAACCCAGGAGCATTCTACCTCTGAGCTACACCCCTCGCCTATTTTTTCAAATTTTTATTTTGAAACAGGGTTTCACTAGGTCGATGAGAGTCTCACTACTTGCTGAAGCTGTCCTCAAACCTGTGATGCTCCTGTCTCAGCCTGCAAGTACTAGGATTACAGGCATGCACCACCATGCCCTGCAAGACTTATTTTTTTAATTGTCCAATTTTTATTAGCTATTACATATTAGCTCTTATGTACTAGTCCTCTATTAGATCTCGGTCAGGGATCTGTAGAACAGTGGATGACCTAATATCTCTCTCAGTTTCCATGTTTGTGTCTTCCTGGCACTTTTTTTCCCTGTGTGTTCTTTGGAACCATTGCATATATATCTGCCTATAGTCTGCAAAGGGCAAGATCTAATCTCATTTATTCATCTCTGAACTCTCAGAATTGAGCCATTCATTTAACAAATATTTATCAAATGTTGTGTGCATGGCAGACGCCATTGCAGACCCAGGGATGCAGCTGTGGGCAGAGCTGACAAGCCTCCTGGGCTCAGGGAGGAGGACCCACTGCCGTGCCCAGCGTGGTGGAGGTATGCCTGCCCTGCTATGTAGCAGAGTGCAGCAGGGGAGGGGCCTGGAGTCTCTTTGGGTGGGCTTGCAGTTTCAAAGCTGGGTCACTGGGGAGTCCTTGGAAAGGGAGGCTTTGGGCAAAGGCCTGAAAGAGGTGAGGGAGAGGCTGTGCTTAACTGAGGGACCGCTGGGGCACAGGCGGTGGTGCTGACAAAGAGCAGAACCGGGGGCCCAGGGAGAGAAAGGCTCCTGACAGTAGGACTGGCTTTTTCCCAGTGACCTGGGCCAGTGTGAGGAGGTTTGGGCAGAGGACTGACAGGATTCCAGGCTCAGGTGGAAGACTGGTAGAGGCTGGAGTAAGGAGACTGCTGCAGAAGTCCAGGCACTAGAGGGCCTCTGCCAGTGCTGGTGGCCTTGAGGAGAAGGGGTGGAATTTACATGTTTATGTGTTCTGATTTTAATTTAGAGATAACCCATATACTTACAGTAAAGATGAGAGTGGTATAGTAAACACCGCATATCCTTCATCGGGCTTCACCAGTTGTAAATAAGTTGCTACGTTTGCTTTATCTATCTCTGTTATTATTATTTGCTAAAGCTTTTGAGAGTGATTTGCATATACCATAGCCATGCAGAGGTAAATACTTGAACATATTTTTCCTAGGAACAAGGATATCCTTGTAGGTAAGCATAGTACAGTTATCAAATGCAAGAAGTTTAACATTTAAAAAATTCACATTTCCCTACTTGTTCCAATAACTTCCTTTTCCTGTATCCATATTTTCCTTGTACAGGATCCAAAACCAGGATGACCCACTATGTTTAGTTTTCCTTAGTGTTTCAGAATGCCCCTCAATTTGGGTTTTCTGATTATTACCTTACATTTGGATTCCAGTGACAGCTTTTTGGCAGGGATACCATACTTGGGATATTGTGTCTGTCTCAGGGTACTAGAGATGCAGATGTAAAGGTAGCATCAATAGGATTTGTTGACAGGTGAGATTGGCATTGCCAGTGACTATGACATAGGGATATGGAGGAGACTGTGGAAAGGGCAGAACTTTAGTGAGGCGTGAGGGGAAGAACAGGAGTACAGGTTGGCACACAGTATCTGGCACATGGTTAGGCGCTCACAGGTCTCTGTAGTTGAATTTCGTGCTCATAAGCTAGTAAAGTGAGTCCTTTAAACTGGAAGCCCTGGCGGTGCGCAGGCTCCTGGGCGGTGCCTGGTCACAGTGAAGCTCCAGCAGGTCTTGCTGCCTCCCAGCGGACACTTCTTCCTGTCTGGTGCAGCAGTGTGGGAGAGACTAATCTCCCTCCTACCGCCTGTTCCTGTGTTTGCGTTGTCTCTGCCACCAGTCCCTTCCTAATGTTTGCCCTGGGTGTCCCACTTTAAAAAGGCAGTAAATGAAGTCAGTTTCCTACAGAGAATGGAAGGGCTGGGTGCAGGATCCCTCTGCGGCTCTTTTACATGTATACGGTGCCTTTGCTTAATAAAACAACCCAACCTCCCCTCTCTGTACCTCTCTTTTTAAATATTTCTCTCTCTTTTTTTTCTTTCTTCTTTTAAAGTTTAAACTCATATCCCAGGCATATGAAGTGCTTTCAGATCCAAAGAAAAGAGACATTTATGACCAGGGCGGAGAACAGGCAATTAAAGAAGGAGGCTCGGGTAGCCCCAGCTTCTCTTCACCCATGGACATCTTTGACATGTTCTTTGGTGGCGGAGGACGGATGGCTAGAGAAAGAAGAGGTAAATGCTTTTAAAGAAATACAGTCTTGCCGGGTGTGGTGGCGCACTCCTGTAATCCCAGCATTTGGGAGGCTGAGACCGGAGGATCCGGGTTCGTGGCCAGCCTCAACTACCTAGTGAGGCATTCCGCAACTTAGTGAGACCTTGTTTCAAAATAAAGAATAAAAAATGGGGCTGGGGGTGTAGCTTGGAGGTAGAATGCCCCTGAGTTCAATCCCCAGTACCAAAAAAAAAAAAAAAAAAAGAAAGAAAGAAAGAAAGAAAGAAATACAGTCTTATAGTTTCTAAAATTGTATGTGTTGCTGAAATCAGACTGGGTCATGCTTTACGAGGGTGCAGCTGTCATGTTTGGGGATCATTAACTATCATTTGTCTAGTATCTAGGCTGCTGAGATCTCTTAGGATATCTAGTAATTATCTGATGCTTTTCAGACACATACAAAGGAGCAAATGGGGTCATGGGTAAAAAGGAAGGTCAGCTGGGTGTGATGGTGCACACCTGTGATCCTAGCAACTCCAGAGGCTGAGACTCCAGAGGCTCTAGCTCCTGCCTTGCAACTTAGACTGTCTCAAAAAAGAAAAAAAATTTTAAGCTGGGTGCAATGGTGCACCTGTAATCTCAGTACTTGGAAGGCTGAGACAGGAGGATCACAAGTTTACGGCCAGCCTCAGTAGTTTAGGGAGGCCCTTCACAACTTAGTGAGACCCTATTTCAAAATATTAAAAGGGGTAGGCTGTAGTTCAGAGATAGAATGCCGCTGGGTTCAATCCCCAGTATAAACAAACTACCTGACTGTCTTTTTGGAAGACATTATGATTAGCAGCTTCATTCCCAGGAGGCCAGTGAGGAGCTTGTGACTGAGTGGTCCCCAGCGGCTCTTTTGAGTTGTGGGGGTTTCTCTTCCTTTCTTTGTATCCCCCCCGTCCAGGCTGTGGGCTGTCGCCTCTGACAGCCAGCCCCTTCCTTCTGTCTAGTTTGCTGCTAACTGTCTGTTTTGGGTCTTGAAAACATAACTAAGCTTACTATAATTCGGTTAAAAATCAGAAGAAATAAGCTCTGCGTTGGTTTTAAGTATCTTTTAGGTCAATGAGAGGCCCCTAGATAAATGAAGCTGTATTTGTTCTCACATTATAATTGAGTTTGAGCTTTAAAAAGCTTGGGCGTCAATTCTGTGAACACAGTGTGCTGAAGTCACAAAGTGTTTATTAGGCAAAAATCCCTTCCCCGTCCTCTGGGTTGTCACCTGCTCATGTAATTGACAGTGCAGACGTGATTAAAACCTTGGGTATTCTCTTGCCCTACTCTCACTGCCCTGAGATGAAAAATTTCACGCCCTTAATCAAGTCATCTCTCAAAGTTGACAGCCAGTAAACCAGGACACCTTGCCCTGGACTGTGAGAACTCCGTGGCAGCAGGAGGGTCTTGATGCCATCTGTTCTCACGAGCTGGTAGGGTGCTGGAGCAGCCAGACTCCCGCCCTGAGGACAGAATGCCCACCGTCCTGAAGACAGAAAGATGACTGAGCAGAGAAGAGAATGTCCACTTGGCTCAGCTTATAGAAAGGTGTGGGGGCACAGAGCTCAGTGCCCACAGGAGAGTTGCAGTGAACGGCTGCCTGCGGAGACTGGTTGTTACATCCATCTGTGAGGAGAGGGTTCTCTCTCAGGGGGACATCGTTAACCCGCCTCACTGGTTAACACTGCCTTCTGCTACTCGTGTAGTAGGCTCCCTGCCCTCAGATTTGTTCTCAGAAAATAGAGGTGGGAAGTTTTTTGTTGGCCTCTATAAATGATTGAATAATGAGCTCATGGCTAGACAGGGGGTTAGTCCTCACAATTGGCAGAGGGCCAGAAGGATGGGCTGGTATCACGGAAGTGTTGTTCCAGTAGGGAAGGGGCTGAATGACCCAGGCTCAGCTCTGAGGGTCAGTCTTTCTATAAGGAAGGGGTAGAATTTAATACAGTAGTGTATTTAATACAGCATTACTAACTGGTTATTTTTTCTCCCTCGGCAAGGCAAGAATGTTGTACATCAGTTGTCTGTAACTCTTGAAGACTTATATAGTGGAGTCACAAAGAAATTGGCCCTCCAGAAAAATATAATTTGTGAGAAATGTGAAGGTAAAAATTAATTTGTAAATGAATTTGACAGCTCTGATCCCTTAGATGCAAAAATAGGTCTGCTGTTTCAGTTCAGAGAAAAATAGTTTAAGCCAGGCATGGTGTTTAATGCCTGTAATCCCAGTACTTGGGAGGCTGAGAGAGGATAATTGCAGGTTCTAGGCCAGCTTCCACAACTTAGTGAGACCTTGTTTAAAAATAAAAAAGGGTTGGGGGTGTAGCTTGGAGATAAAGTGCCCCTGGGTTCAATCCTCAGTACCATACCAAACAAAACAAAATAGAGAAAAATAGTTTATCTTTTCAAATGGGAGGGTCAAGCAGAGTTTGCTAGTAGGTTAGTCTAAATGAATGTTTTATTTGGATCTCACTTTATTTCAGAAATCTCAAAATCAAGACCTTTCTTCTAACCTAGGACGAGATAGCAAATATTGTAGGCTTTGAGGGCCATGCCGTCTGCTGCCATCACAATACATAAATGAATGGCGTGCCTGGGTTCCAGGAAAGCTTTCTCTACAAAACTGGGCAGTCTGGCCACCTTTTTATGACTCCTGACTTACATGTAAATGCAATTGACATAAATTAAAAAAATCAGAGTTTCCAAGAAAAGTCAAATCTAGTGATCCCAAACCCATATTGTCCCACAGAGAATTAGCCAAGCTGAGTGGCCACCCCCATTGAAAGACCTTGTCTTTCAGTTCTCTACTACCTGTGGGTGTGGGTGGCTTTTTTTTTTTTTTTTTTTTTTTGTACCCTGGGGTAGAAAAAACATATTTGATTAAGCTGAAGTAATAAACATGGATTGACACAGCCCAAACCACATTTTTAAAAGATAATCTGTATATTATCTGCTTGGCTAGACTCTTCTAGACTCATCCACATTGCTTTTCGTGATTGTAAGTAGAATTACAATCCCAAGTCAGGTACAGTGATGCACCCCTGTAATCCCAGTACTTGGGAAACTGAGACAGAAGGATCACAGATCAAGGCCAGCTTCCACAACTTAGTGAGACCCTCGCAATTTAGCAAGACCTTGTGGGTGTGGTAGTGCATGCTTGTAATTCCAGTACTTGGGAGGCTGAGACAGGATAATGACAGGTTTGAGGACATATGCAAGACTGTCAGCAACCTAGTAAGACCTGTTTCAAAACAAAAAATAAAAGGACTGGAGGTGAAGCTCAAGGTAGAATGCTCCTGGGTTCAATCTCAGTACCAAAGATAAAAAACCAGGTGAATTCCAGTGTGTTTATGGCTTCCTACCCTTCTTCTGTGGTGCTTGGAGGAGCACAACTGTCATTCCTGTCGCCCCTCACCCCCCAGGTATTGGTGGGAAGAAGGGATCCGTGGAGAAGTGCCCACTGTGCAAGGGGCGGGGAATGCAGATCCACATCCAGCAGATTGGGCCGGGCATGGTGCAACAGATCCAGACAGTGTGCATCGAGTGCAAGGGCCAGGGTGAGCGCATCAACCCCAAAGACCGCTGCGAAGCCTGCAGTGGTGCCAAAGTGATCCGTGAGAAGAAGATCATCGAGGTGCATGTGGAGAAAGGTGAGGAGGCTGCGCAGAGCTCACACTCCGCTCCACGCTGGCTGGAAGTGCTCCTGGGTGCCAGCTGTGGGGCGCGCGCACAAGTTAGGTGTCAGGGACATGCGATATATCTTGTCAATTTAAGAGATACTAGGAGCCGGGTGTGGTGGTACATACCTGTAATCCCAGGATTTGGGAGGCTGAAACAGGAGGATCACAGATTTGAGAACAGCCTCAGCAACTTCAGCGAGACCTTGTTTCAAAATAAAAAATAAAGTAGTGCTGGAGCTGTAGCTCAGAGGTAGAATGCCTCTGGGTTCAATCCCCAGTACCACAAAAAATAAAATAAAAATAAAGGAGATTAGGGCGTGCCAGAATTCTTCCTATTTCCAGATCTTTTCTTGACCCTCCCTGGCCTGATTCCTTTCCATGTCATCCACTAAAGCTGAGATCTACCTCCTTGAGGTCATAGACAACCTCTTTGATGCTCTGAAAAGCATACTTGATTTTGAACGTGCCTGAACTCCGAGTGCACACTCAGACTTAATACAAAGGGGCGGTGCTGGCTATCTTGTCCTGTCCTATCCCCGTGGCCATGTACCAGGTATACCGGAAGTGGCGGTCAACTCATGTTCTGTGTTGCCTGGGGCTGGGGAGTGTGGAGTGGGCTGGATGTGGGCCCTCTAACTTCGTGTCATGCCAGAGAAGTGAACCCTCTTTTCTGGTTGATAATCCCAGCTACCCCTCCTGGCCCCATGCCCATGTGAGGTTGGGACATTTGTTGAATAAAGAGCCCCCAAAGAGCCGGGTGTGGTGGTACACGCTTGTAATCCCAGTATTTGGGAGGCTGAGACAGGAGGATCGCAGGTTCACAGCCAGCCTCAGCTACTTAGGACCTCTGCAACTTAGACCCTGTTTCAAAATAAACAAAAAATAGGGCTGGGGGTGTAGCTCAGAGGTAGAATGCCCCTAGGTTCAATCCCCAGTACTGCCCCCAAAGGACTCTGCATCCCTTCTTCAAAAGCTTTGAGAAAGCATGTTTTTTTATGACAAATGGCTAATCAGAAAGGGGTGATGTTTCATAGGTATGAAAGATGGGCAAAAGATACTATTTCATGGAGAAGGAGATCAGGAGCCTGAGCTGGAGCCTGGTGATGTCATAATTGTGCTTGATCAGAAGGATCATAGTGTCTTTCAGAGACGAGGCCATGACTTGATCATGAAAATGAAAATTCAGCTTTCTGAAGCTCTTTGTGGCTTCAAGAAGACGATAAAAACACTGGATGATCGAATCCTTGTTATTACATCGAAATCAGGTAATATTTCCACTGTGTTTGCACTGTACTTGTTCCATGTGTGTGGTGTGATAATACCAGAACGGCCGGGCGTGGTGGCGCATGCTTGTAATCCCAGCATTTGGGAGGTTGAGACCGGAGGATCTGGGTTCGTGGCCAGCCTCAGCTCCCTAGTGAGGCACTCCGCAACTTAGTGAGACTCGGTTTCAAAATAAAGAATAAAAAATAGGGCTGGGGGCATAGCTCGGAGGTAGAATGCCTCTGAGTTCAATCCCCAGTACCACAAAAAAAAAAAAAAAGAACCTGATAATACCAGAACCTTTGCCTGGTTGTACATTTAGGGCCCACTCTGTTACAAAAGTTATTGTGAGCCGGATGTGGTGGTGCATGCCTGTAATCCCAGTACTTGGAGACTGAGACAGGAGAATCACAGGCTCATGGCCAGCTTCAGCAACATAGTGAGACTCTCAGCAACCTAGCAAGACCCTATTTCAAAATTAAAAAAAATAAGTGATGTGGGTGTAGCTCAGAGGCATATTGCCCCTGGGTTCAATCCCCAGTACGAAAAAAGAAAAAAAAAATATTGTGGCTTAGTTTTTTCTAAATTGAAAGAAATCACTAATGCCTAATGAGTTTTATGAATTTCTTTTATATTCTTCTGAGGGGGAAAAAACCTCAGAGCTAAGAGGAGGAGCTTCAAATAGGAATCTTGGGAATGTAAAGTTCTATCTGGAATCTGCCAAATAAACCCCTACATTTTAAAAAATTTGGGTGTGGTGGAGCATACCTTTAATTCTAGTACTTGGGAGGCTGAGACAGGAGGGTCTTAGGTTTGAGGTTAGCCTTGGCAACTTAAGGAGACCTTCAGCACCTTAACAAGACCCTGTTTCAAAGTAAGAAATAAGCTGGGCATGGTGGTGCACACTTGTAATCCCAGCATTTGGGAGGCTGAGACTGGAGGATCCAGGTTCGAGGCCAGCCTCAGCTACTTAGTGAGGCATTCCACAACTTAGTGAGACCCTGTTTCAAAATAAAGAATAAAAATAGGGCTGGGGGTGTGGCTCGGAGGTAGAGTGCCCCTGGGTTCAATCCCCAGTACTGAAAAAAAAAAAAAAAAAAAGGCCTGGCCAGGCATAGTGGCCCATATTTTTAATCCCCTATTTGAGAGGCTCACAAGTTCATGCCCAGCCTCAGCTACTTAGTGAGGCCCTCTGCAACTTAGACCTTGTTTCAAAATAAAGGACAAAAATTAGGCCAGGGGTAGAGTTCAAAGGTAGAATGCTTCTGGGTTCAATCCCCAGTACCAAATAATAATAATAATAATAATAATAATAATAATAATAATAATAATAATAATAATAATAATAATAATAATTTTTTATATAATAAAACACAGCCAATCTGGTATTTTTCTATCAAATGGGATTTGTGCTGATTCATCCACATGTTCCTCTAGCTTCTGTGCTGTCAGTTACACATGACACACGTTTTAAAATAGGATTTTTCTGGAGAAAATAAAAAGACATTGCCTGTCAGCATATCCCCTGAGGCTTCATAGGCTCTGCCTTTGGCACATACTCACGGGCTCCAGAGGGAGCTGTCCCTGGGCTGGAAGGGCCGCTGCATGGACAGCAGGGCTTTCTGCTTCAGCAGGGCTGTGTCCACTGCAGTCCAGGCCCACGTGGCTCCAGAACACTTGCAGAGTGGCTGAGAGCAGGGAGAGTCAGACTTGGGGCCTGACTTGGAGCATTGAAGGCCAGTTATGCATGCCCAAGTGTCTGGCTGGTTGGTGGAGGCTCAGGCCAGATCCAGGCTCCTCCCTGGCTGCTGGGTGTGGGAGTAGCTTTGCCTTTGGTGGGGTTTGAGGCTAGGAGGGAGGTAACCAGTTGATAAGCCCATCCACAGGGCAGCGGTGGTGGCTGTGATAAGACGGAAGTCCACTGGAGCAGGCAGGCAAGCTGCACCACCCTGCCCGGCCTCCTAGACGGTTCTACCTCTGTGCCATTTCTTTTCCCCTCCCTGCCTGTTCTCCTCTTTTGCACTCTCTTTGTGTCACCTTCCTCTCTTCTATTCTTTCTGGTTCCTCCTTTTCTGGGGATAATATGAAATGGAATTATATTTCTAAGCCTTGATCAGAGTTTGTGGTTTTTTAAAAAGATCTTTCTATTTGGAAACACTTTCAAAAAATTGTAAAAATAAAAGTAGTACAGGGCCTGCCTTTTTCCTATTTGAATTTTCATTTGCTCTGTGTTTTGCACATGTGTATGTATGCTTGTGTGTACACATAATCAAGCATTAGCAGAAAGTATAATGCACAATTTGTGTGGGATATTAAAATTAAACACCTTCCTTCAGGCCCAATTCCATAGCCTTCCCAGGGAGTCCATTCCTTGCCCTCCCCTCACCTGCAGAGGAAAGTAGAGGATCACAGTTCACACAAGGCCTGGATCACTGGTTGTAAGCAAAACCCTGTTTAGCACCCGGGGTGTCCCCCTAACATTGTCATAGCCCAGATTGTGGCTCTTCTGAGAGGCTGGCTGCATCTTGTGTAACTTCTTTGGAAAAGCCTATCCTTTGCCAAGGTTGGACAATGTGAAGCTGGTCAGCCTGGCAGCTCCCTGGAGCAGCCCCACCGTGAGAGGGGAGCCTGGCTCTCCTGTTGCACTTAGTGGACCCAGCCCGGCTACCAGGAGCCAAGAACAGAGAGGCAGGGGGAGTGGGGAAGAGCCCCAGAGGGAGGGAAGGGGTAAACCCCCCTCAAATAAGGAAGGGCAGGGTATCCAGAAAACCTAGGTTTTGTTTTTTTTGGTGTGTGTGTGGGGGGGGGGGTACTGGGGATTGAACCCAGGGGTGTTCTGTGAGCTACACCCCTAGCCCTATTTTTTATTTTTCTATTTTTGAAACAGGGTCTCACTAAGTTGATGAGAGCGCCACCATGCACAACATTGCTTTTTGGTTTTGCTTTTTATTTGTTCTCATTTATCACTATTTTATGTCCTTTTTTCTATCTGTCACACACCCCTTTTCTTGTTTTGCTTATTTCTTGTTCCTTTTCTTTCTCTCTTCCTCCTTTCCTCAGCCGCTGAACTGCCTCCTCCCCAACGGCACTGGGAGATCAGGAGGCTGGACCCGGGTGTGGCTCAGTGGTAGAGCGCTGGCCCAGCATGCGTGAGGCTCTGGGTTACATCCCAGCACCACAAAAATAATAAATAAACAAAGAGTAGATTAGGTAAAAAAGTGACTTAGGAGCCACACAGGGGAGCACCTGCTGGGAGAGCCTGAGCCTGGTTCTTCTTCCACCTGTGGTGGCTCATGCTTGGTCTCAGCATGCCCCGTTCCCAGTAAGTGAGAAGAAGTGAGGTGTGGGGAGCTGGGCTTGAGAGCGGCAAGAAGTGACACCTGACAAAACTGGGAGACAAAATAAGTCCCCCCTCCCCAAACAAAACAGTTACCAAGAACACAGAGAGCCCAGCAGCCGAGGGGCCATCCAGTCAGTGGCTGTGAGGGTCATGTCGGAGTCAGCCCTTCCCGTGAATGAGCCCTAGGATAGGCACTGTATTTTTAAAAACTCCTATGACATACGTTAAGGAGTTCCTCTAGAAGAGAGATGTCACTTTCTGTGCGGAGTACTGTTTTCCCGGGGGAGGGAGCTGCTGAGAAAAGTAGTGTTTAGTTTCCCTTCTAGCCCTTCCCCATTTTTCATGAACATCTTTCATTACTGAGCTAAAAAGCACACTTTCACAGACAGCCTTTTGTCCCTTGCCTTCTGCATGCATGCCAGGCCTGCAGGAGAGTCCCAGTGTGAGAGGCTGGCCTCCCAGACACAGCTCGCCAGGCACGACAGACAGCGCTGTGTGGTCAGGGAAGGGTGCTGCAGTGCTGGAGCTACCTCGAGGGCTGTCCCCAGGAAGCTGGCTGTCACCTATGGGTGGTGTGGAGCAGGATGGACTTCCCACTGCCTGCTCCCAGGAGGGATACTTGGGCCACCCAAGAGGCAGGCTGGCAAGCAGTAGCCCCATTGAGGCTGACTCTGGTGTTCTGACCACTTTCTTTTGTAAACTGTCCTGCCATACAGTGGAGGCCCCAGGATGCTGCCTCTGCAACACCGCGAGAGCCTAGTCCGTGGCCAGCCCCATCCCAAGCCCCTTGTTCAGACAGTGCTCTGCAGGGGGACATCCCTTCCTTTGCCTGATGCCACAGAGCCACTAGGGCCTGCCCAGCTCTCCCTAGAGGGAGGCTGACGGATTCAGGTCCTCCCCACCCTGTCTTCCTGTTTCCTAACTCACTCTTCCCTGGCAGGTGAGGTGATAAAGCACGGGGACCTGAAGTGTGTGCGCAACGAGGGAATGCCCATCTACAAAGCCTCCCTGGAGAAGGGGATGCTGATCATACAGTTTTTAGTAAGTGCACTGCATTTTATCCCATGGGACAGATGGTCAAATGCCTAAGCCAGATGGGGAAGAAAGCACCACTTTCGTCTGCCCCTCTCTCCATGCAGGTCGTCTTCCCTGAAAAGCACTGGCTCCCTCAGGAGAAGCTTTCTCAGCTGGAAGCCCTGCTCCCGCCCCGGCAGAAAGTGAGGATCACAGAGGACATGGATCAGGTGGAGCTGAAGGAGTTCAATCCCAGCGAGCAGAACTGGCGCCAGCACAGGGAGGCCTACGAGGAGGACGACGACGGGCCTCGGGCCGGAGTGCAGTGCCAGACGGCATGATACGAGCAGTGCAGCGCGGCCCAGCCAGACTGGCACGTGATGAATGTAAAGTTGGCACAATGAAATGGCATCACTTTATTGGCCTCGTGTTTGGGGTGTCCTGTGTATGTGTTCAGCATTCTCCATTGCTGAGTGTCTTTTTGGTGTTTTCTCTCTTGGTTGTAACTTAAGTTATAGCTTGATTTATATTTAAACATTTTAAGTCTAAATCACCTGTAGTCTGCATATGGAATCTGTTCATTTATACTTCTAGGACATAATTTGGAGATGCCAGTGACTGCCTGACACCTTGTGCTTCTAGTGGCCTTGTCATAGCTCGGTTCCACAGGAAAGCCCAGCCCAGAGAGCAGTGCTCAGCCCTAGCGGCCGCCAAGGCACAGTGGGTGTCCTGGCCATCTCTAGTCTGCTTCTCTCCCTCTGCTCCCCGCTCCCCGCTCCCCGGCAGAGTTGCTGACGGCATGATCTCAGGGCTGCCAGTAGGACATTTTTGAATCTGGATTCAGGTGAACCTCTCAAAGTACAAGCACATGTGTGAATGGCACTTGGCTTCCATGCCTGGTTCACATGTGTGGGCTGTGCTCCTGAGCTGCAGGGCCAACCTATCCTTACTGTTCTGTGCTCTTGAGTGGTTGGAATGGGGTGTGTGTCTGGCAATCTTGGAAGTTTTCGGAACTTTCCAGGCCCTATAGTGAGGACAAACCAGTATTTTAAATGACATGTTGATAAAACAGTCATTTGCCTGTGGCCCTCCCACCTTGTTCTGTGTGGTTTTAATGAGTTTCTGTTGACAACCTTTGCAATGCTTTCCCACCAAAGTGCTTACTTGTAAAGAAAATGAAACCCTTCCATGACCCCAGCAGCCTCAGTGCAGCAGAAGCCAAAGGGAGAATGCTAGTGGTGACCCCACAGCGGTCAGCTTCTGTCTGCTGACTGGATGACTTGAGGGTCTGGAGAGGCACAGAACTTCTGTTTTCCACCTCACTCTCCCAGATTCCGCTCCTTTCCAAAGGATCGTCCCTTCCATAGCACAGCCATACCACAAAGGGCTTCCTGCTCAAGTGACATTTGGTGAGAAGAGCACTGACCAAGTTCTTGAAGGACTTGCAGCTCACCAGGTGAGTTTGCATAGACCACCACTGTAAATGACAGTCTCTTTGGAGAGATACTCATCGTTACTTTATTACTGGCAGGTCAACTACACTTTGAAGTAGAGTTATGGCAACCTTTAGCCATTACTGTTCATTTCTTTTCCTACAAATTATGAAGAAAAATTGCTACCTTCTAAGCTGCTGGGTTAACCTGTCAGATCCACCTCTGTTTCGTTATATGGTACCTGAGAATTTGACTCAGACTAAGGACCTCCACTAGGAGGGTCAGAGGACAGATCAGACCCATGGCAGGCAGGGCAAGCCAGCTGGATGGACCAGGCTCCCCAGGAACGTTGCTGGCCAGCAGGACATGAGTACAGACAGCCCAACTCTGCTCACTTTGACCATTGGTCAGGAGAGACTTAAACCAACTCTTCAACTAAGCCCAAGTGAAAACTGAGTTTCTAAATGGACCACAGCTCCAGGGTGGTGTTTCTGTGCTATGACTTCCGAATAAACTATTGGTAGAAAACTACTGTTTAGTTGGTGATGGAGCAAAATTATTCAGCTCTTTGACATGTAAGGGGAATCTGGAGGGTGTTGCTTAAAATTTTATTCCACCTGTACATTTGTCACTTTAAAATTAAAATTGAGCTGCAATGAGACAAGAGGCTTTGCTTTTTCTTTTTTCATTTCTTGAGTACACCAACAGATAGTGTTAAGTGCCAGCTTGCCTCACACTGGTTGGTACAGGAATGAAGTTTCTGTCCTTGTGGAGCTTAAATGTGCGTGGAGGTGGTGCTGGTGTCAGGTACTGGTAACTGCTGTGACAGACTGGACTATGGGAAAGCAGAAGGGAATGAGGAAAGAGGCCTCTATGGGGAGGTGACTCTGAGCAGCCCCCAACCAGTGACAGTGGACCTCTGGAGGCCCGATGCGGTTTCAGGAGGGCCAGCAAGGTGCTACGATGAAGAGCTCTATGAAGAGCTCGGCTTCCTTCTGAGGCATTGGGGAAGGGGTAGGAGGAAAAGCACATGGCCTCACAGGTACTCCTAGCTATTTAAACTCTCCCCAACAGCCCTGAGGCAGAGTTTGGGGCCCATCCCCTATGGTCAGGAGCATAAAGGCAGCAAGAAAAGCATCCTGCCTTCCAACACCAGTGAGTACAGACTCCTGAAACTAATAGGAGAAAAGGAGGGTGTACTGGGGGTACTTTTCACATATTGAATAGGACACCCAGGTAGGTAGGGCTACAGACTGTTTCCTTCAGGATCCCGTTCTGAAGTAGAGTGGCTGCTTTAGGACAGCTGTGGGAGCTCAGCTAGACCTTACCGCAAGAGTCAATCCCAGGAAGAGTGACCTGTGTTTATTTTCTTGGTGCTGGGGATTGAACCCAGGGGCATTTTACCTCTGAACTACATCCACAGCCTTATTCTTTTTTTTTAAATAGGGTCTCACTAAAGCCGGGCGTGGTGGCGCACGCTTGTAATCCCAGCATTCGGGAGGCTAAGACCTGAGGATCCGGGTTTGTGGCCAGCCTCAGCTACCTAGTGAGGCACTCCGCAACTCAGTGAGACCCGGTTTCAAAATAAAGAGTAAAAAATAGGGCTGGGGGTATAGCTCGGATGTAGAATGCCCCTGAGTTCAATCCCCAGTACCGCAAAAAAAATAGGGTCTCAGTAAGTTGCTGAGGCTGGCTGCCAACCTGTGACCCTCCTGTCTCAGCCTCCCAAGTATTGGGATTACAAGCATGCACCACCATACCTGGCTGAGGGACCTGCATTTCTTAGCTCAAGCACTAAGTTTCTGAGCTTAGGAGTTTCTTTTCTAAGCTCTAGGAAAGTTCAGTAAGTGCCCAGATCTCTCTGGAAGCAGGTATTCACTTTCATTAACAGTGCCAGTTCCTCTCACTGTTCTCTGGTGACAAGGCAAATGAAAAAATAAGCATGTTCATGAACAAGGGTGTTTGCATTAAGAATGCTTTATGTTAAAGCATGAATAGCATTTCCAATAAAACAGGAAAATGTTTATACTGTATCTACAAAATTCAAGTCTTTGCTACAATATATACTTCTTTTAAACATGCCTAAAAAGGTAAGGAATGTTATGATCAATCTGCACATTCTCTTTACAGTATTAGCTCCGAAAACATTGATGCCTAAATTGGACAGTCATAGATGTGAATTTCCTGGTCATCTCCAACAGACACAATTTTTGAGCCATTTCCATTGTATTTCACTCCCCAAACCTGTAAATTTAAAAAAGAAAAAAAAAAAGTTATATTTGATGCCTTTATTACTTCTGAAGAATGTTTAAGGAATGAACATCCTTCTCATTATTCTGAATCTAGAAAACACTGAAATGAGGATGTTCTCATACTTTCTAAACCAGGAGAATGAAACTTTTAACTAGGCATTGTCTTGCTATTTATCATTCCCCTCCTCTCTTATACTTCAGAAAATTTTATTTCTAAGTACTAACCAAGATAATCTATAACCCTTCCTTCCAAAGATTTAGAGTCTGGGGGTAACTAATGCCATGAAGATGGAATCCATAGGCAACTGACATTTATGCTTTTAGGAGGAAAAAGGCCAAAGCTGCTGCTTATAGGGAAAACTGCCCACTGCTCCTCCCTGGCCTCCAGGAGCTAGAAAACATGATACTGATGTGGCTGGAGTTTTTCACATCAGGAGTAACTTCCTGATGGCAATTCTGGGTGATCAGGCTGTCATTAGCCTTGAGATGGTGTCTAGCCCTGATTAATCACTGGCCACACGATGGCCTCAAGTCCACTGCAGACATCTTCCTCTGAAATAGCACCACACTGACCCCACGCAAAAGGCAACACAGCCAGGACCTCCTCCTGGAGTAAAATGCTTAAATCCAGGAGAGGCCTGTCAAGATTCAACCCCCCAACTCTAGTAACAACGAAGACTGAGTATAAAACAATATGAACATGCCAGTTTATTTTAAGTTGCATTCTAAAAAGAGAAATGCATAGTATCATCTAAAAATATTAAAACCCATTAGAAACCAACTTCATATTGTCATGGGTATTTTGGTTTTTATGCTGGTTCCTTAGACCCTTGCTACTCAGTGTGGTTGGGACCAGAAACCATGGCCTTATTTGGGGTCTTGTTAGAAATGGAGTCTCAGGCCGGGCGTGGTGGCGCACACTTGTAATCCCAGCATTCGGGAGGCTGAGACCGGAGGATCCGGGTTCGCGGCCAGCCTCAGCTACCTAGTGAGGTACTCCGCAACTTAGTGAGACTCAGTTTCAAAATAAAGAATAAAAACTAGGGCTGGGGGTATAGCTCAGAGGTAGAATGCCTCTGAGTTCAACCCCCAGTACCGCAAAAAAAAAAAAAAGAAATGCAGTCTCAGAGCCAGGCGTGGTGGCGGACGCTTGTAATCCCAGCATTTGGGAGGCTGAGACCAGAGGATCCGGGTTCGCGGCCAGCCTCAGCTACCTAGTGAGACACTCCGCAACTTAGTGAGACTTGGTTTCAAAATAAAGAATAAAAAATAGGGCTGGGGGTATAGCTCGGAGGTAGAATGCCCCTGAGTTCAGTGCCCAGTACCGCAAAAAAAAAAAAAAAAAGAAATGCAGTCTCAGGCCCCGCCAGACCTACCGAATCAGAATCTGCATTTTAAGCAGATCACCAGGGGATTCGTGTGCACATTAAAGATAGGGAAGTACTGGCCAGGTGTGGTGGCAGGCCTGTAATCCCAGCTACTCAGGAGGCTAAGGTAGGGGGCTAGCCTGTGCAACTTGCACTAGAACACCTCTAGCATTTCATAGTCACCTTGGCAAAGATAAAGACAATCTTTTTTTTTTTTTTTTTTTTTTAAATGGAACTAGGGATTAAACCCAGGGGCAGTCTACTTTCAAACAACACACACAGCCTTATTTTTTATTCTTTATTTTGAAACAGTCTTAAGTTGTGGAGAGCTGGAAGGCTAGCCATAAACCTGTGATCCTCCTGTCTCAGTCTCCCAAGTACTGGGATTACAAGCGTGCGCCACCATACCCGGCCCTTTAAAGATGGAAACAGAAGTTAGTACTATTATTAAGGCCAAACAATTTATAAGAACTTCCAGCTTCTGTTGGGCACAGTGGTACACACTTGTAATCCCAGTACTTGGGAGGCTGAGACAGGAGGATTGCAGGTTTGAGGCCAGCCTCAGAAACTTAGCGAGACTGTTTCAAAATAAAAAATACAGCCAGGCGTGGTGGTGCATGCTTGTAATCCCAATACTTGGGAGGCTGAGACAAGAGGATCACAGGTTCACAGCCAGCCTCAGCTACTTAGTGAGGCCCTCTGCAACTTAGACCCTGTTTCAAAATAAAGAATAAAAAATAGGTCTGGGGGTGTAGCTCAGAGGTAGAATGTCCCTGGGTTCAATCCCTAGTACCGTAAAATAAATGAATGAATGAATGAAATAAAAAGGGCCAGGGTTGTAGGTCCTGCCCCTGGGTTCAGTTCACAGTTTAAAAAAGTGATTAACTATGTGTATGCAGTATGAAGAAGGTTCTTCCTTCAGGTGAACCAGGAGGAAGAAGGAAGAAGGTGGCCAGGAGGTGCCCAGAAGAGGACCCCAGACATGATACGGACACTGGCTGCAGCAATTTCAAAGCCAGCGATGCGGCTAGACTCATGTCTCCTGTCCTGCGTAGGGGTTCGTGTCTCTGCACACCACTGCACGGGTGAGATGGACCCGGAGCAGACAGAGCACCCTCACTCCAGGGGTCTACCATTCTCAAACATCAAGTTTGGGAGAACTTTTGATAAGTGGTCAGACAACACCAGCTCCAAAGACAAAGGAATTGAAATGCTCATCATTCCATACCTGATCCTGGTGATCAAAGAAGGTATGAACACAAGTCCTCGTTCCAACGTCCCAGACCTTTACACTTTTGTCAGATGAACTGTTTTAAAAAGTGAACATTAGTATCAGAAAGCAGTCTGACAGGTTTGAAGTTGGAAGGAACTTGACAAGAAACCCTATACTCCTCTGATTTACTCTTCTACCTCAGGAGGCCCGCTGAGTGCAGGACAGGGCCAGGTGTGAGCATCACGAGGTGGTTCTCCCTTCTCCCAAGGCAGCCATTCTCCTGAAATTCTGATCCTTTGACCCTCTTATCAAGTGCTGTCATCAGGAACCACAGGCGTATCTACCCATTTCTGGATGCCAGGGAAGCTTGTTGAAGCTTCAAAATAAAGGCTCTCCAATGCCTCTCTAAAACTAGGTAGGAGGCTAGATTTTTAATAAAAATCTCAGATTTTTTTTTTTTTTTTTTGGTTGTTCCAGCTAAGGACAACTAACTTTATTACTTAGAAACCTTAAAAATGGCAGAAAACAAAGACAACCTGAATTTAAAAAGGGTCATAAAGTCTTCAAATTTTAAGGCAACTCATACTAGAAGACTATTTTCATCTTCCTAGCATTTTAGAAACTGCTAAGAATTATAAGTACCTGGAGACAAAGTGGGTGTCATCAGGACAAAACGCGACGTTCAGCACCCAGGAGGCATGACCGCTCAGCGTGCCAGCCAAGTTGGCATGCTGTCTGCAATGGGAAGATTTCAAACAAATGCAGGTGTTAATCTTGGCGTACAATCATTGAAGGGGAAAGTATATTAACTCTGTTCACATAATTGGACTGAATCTGCTACCCTTGCGACGACCATGTTACTATATCCAGGCTTCCCTTTTCAATGAAGTGGCATTGTGAATCACAGACAACTTTTTACAGTGGCATTAACACAAAATGTATTGATGCCAGGAGATGCCTAACAAAGAAGCGTAAAAGCAAAGAACCACAAGGCAGAGGCTCAGCAAGCCAATCCCATCATGAAGAAACAAAAGCAGCAGAGGGGAGTGAGCCAGCAAAGGCCAGAGCAGGCCTGGGCACCCTCTCCACTTGGGCCAGTGCTTCATGTCCAGAAAATCATGTGTGCTCCTTATAACAGATGTGGTTGAAAGTCCATTTTTAACTTAACCAAGGACAAGACAAGTATAATTACTAGTCATTTTTACATTTAAAAAAGTGAAATCAAGTGCCTGGTGTAATCCCAGCTACTTGGGAGGCTGAGAGAGGATTGCAGATTCAAGGTCGGCCTCAGCAACTTAGAGAGAAACTGTTTCAAAATTAAAAAGGATGTGGCAAACCGGGCATGGTGACGCACACTTGTAATCCCAGCATTTGGGAGGCTGAGACCGGAGGATCTGGAGGATCTCAGCTACCTAGTGAGGCCCTCCACAACTTAGTGAGACCCTGTTTCAAAAATAGAGAATAAAAAAATAGGGCTGGGGGTATAGCTCGGAGGTAGAATGCCCCTAGGTTCAATCCCTAGTACTGTCAAAAAAAAAAAAAAAAAAAAAAAAGGACATGGCAGCGCACGGTTGTAATCCCAGTACTTGGAAGGCTGAGACAGGAGGATCTGGGTTCACGGCCAGCCTCAGCTACTTAAGCTCTCCGCAACTTAGTGAGACCCTGTTTCAAAATAAAGAATAAAAAAAATAGGACTGGGGGTATAGCTCGTAGCTCAGAGGCAGAATGCCCTTGGGTTCAATCTCCAGTACTGCAAAAAGAAAAAAAAAGGGCTCAAAAGAAAAAAATTAAAATTAAAAAGGGCTGGGGGTGTGGCTTGCCTAGCAGGCATGAAGCCCACAGTTCAATTCCCAGCACTACAAAGAAAATAAAAGTGAAACCACCCAGGCAGAAGAACCCTAAGGTCTGAAGTCAGTAGTTTCAGCCCTGGAAACTACCCTCAGTTAAGTACCAGAAAAGGCAACCTCAGTGGGACCACAAGAGGGTAAAACCCTGGGCAAATCATACCACCACCCCGGCAAATCACCCCGGCAAATCATACCACCACCCCGGCAAATCACCACCTCGGCTTGGGTTCCTTGTCTGCAAAATGGGGATACTATGCTGTGCTGCCTCCTCACCAGCTGTTGGGAGCACTGATAAAACAGTGGCACTGAAAGTCATAAAGTCAGACACTAAAGGAATTGCTACTATTGATTTATGCTGGCTCTGCTACTAACAAGCCAGCACCCTCATTCAGCTGTAAGCAAGAGCTCCCAGATGTAAGCTAAAGGGAATAGTTGTCACCACCTTCAAGTTTACACGAAAAACCCATGCCCATGGGTGGTCAGGGATATGGTGCCTGCAGGTGTGAAACATGTCTGCGGTGGATGATAAAGTCACATTTGGGCGTGAGGAACCAAGAGCATGCTTGGCAGGAAGAGCTGACTGCAATACTAAGTCACAGCACCAAGGACACATATCCAACACAATGCAGACAGGAAATGTGTCAGGGGGAACAGGAGTGGGGACTGAGAATGATGGGAGGAAGTATCAACAGAAAGGGGCCTATCCAGGTGTGGGGGGGCCTGTCTGTAATCCCAATAGCAGGTTCACAGGTTCAAGGACAGCCTCAGCTATATTAATATAGCGAGACTGTCATCTAGCGAGACCCTGTTTAAAAAAAAAAAAAAAAAAAACATTAAAAAAGGGCTGAGTGTGGCTCAGAGGTAAAATGCCTATAGGTTTAATCCCTAGAACCAAAAAAAGAGAGAGAGAGAGAGAAAGGGTCTGCATGCTGCATGGGCTCACAGTGAAGACTCACTCAGATCTACCCCGGCAGTCAATGCAGACAATGAGACTCCCCACCTGGGCCTGCCGTGGGTGGGTGGCTTGTGAATGGATAGCTCTCTGACTAGGGCGCCAGAGTGTCTGCTGGGACACTCCACCCCTAGAAAACGGATGCTCTAGTTTTTTACTGACACACTAGGCAGGCTATAGGCCAGGGCTCCACTTCAACTGTGTACTAATCTACCCAAAAGAACTCAAATCAACAAGCCAAAACAAAACAAAACAAAAACCCTGGCTGCCTGAAAAAAGCAGCAGGAATCACCTGATCCTACCAGGGATCCTACACACTTTTCATCCACGCAGCCCTTGAGGACATATGTCAAGCTCAAGGACAAGGGTGCTGAGCAAGGAGGAATGACTAGGGAGACCTGGGTATCTGATGTGGCCTGAGCACAAGTCCCTGCTAGGACCAGGAAAGGGCTCCTCCTCTAGTGGGTGTGGGTGCTGAGACACCTTCAATCCCCATATGGCAACTTACACATCGTAGATCTTGATGTAGCCATCATCTGAAGCAGTGACGAGAAGCTGAGAGTCAGGGGAAAAGGTCAAGGAGCGGATGGGCATAGCATGGCCTGAAATTCAGAAAGGCCCTTGTTAATCTGAAGAAGCGCTGCCTCCCCACTGACCACGCCTCTTTGAATGACCACCAGTAAATGAGTAGAAACTGCCCTGGTGCTTCAGCCAGAAAAAGGAGGTACTGACAAGGCCCTTCCTCCTCAAGTTCTAGAAACATCCACGTAACTCTAACCTCTCGTCCTAGGCTAGATCTCCTTAATTCCTGACCAGTTGGGTCTCAATATAGCATTGCTTTAAAAAAACTTCTGTTAAACCGGGTGTGGTGGCGCACGCTTGTAATCCCAGCATTCGGGAGGCTGAAACCGGAGGATCCGGGTTCGCGGCCAGCCTCAGCTACCTAGTGAGGCACTCCACAACTTAGTGAGACTCGGTTTCAAAATAAAGAATAAAAAATAGGGCTGGGGGTATAGCTCGGAGGTAGAATGCCCCTGAGTTCAATCCCCAGTACCGCAAAAAAAAAAAAAAAAAAAAACAAAACTTCTGTTACAAATATAGCCAAACATGGAAATGTACATTGCTTCTGATTTGTAAGATTGAACAAATAATGTGTTGTTTCCCTGCCAAATCCTTTCCTGCAAAGGATAAATTGAGGAGGCAATACATTCATTTGGTTAGAATTCAAAATGGTCCAAAAGAACACTTAATAAAAGCCGGGCGTGGTGGTGCACACTTGTAATCCCAGCATTTAGGAGGCTGAGACCAAAGGATCCGGGTTCGCGGCCAGCCTCAGCTACCTAATGAGGCATTCAGCAACTTAGTGAGACCCTGTTTCAAAATAAAGAATAAAAAATAGGGCTGGGGTTGTAGCTCAGAGGTAGAATGCCTCTGAGTTCAATCCCCAGTACTGCAAAAAAAAAAAAAAAAAAAGAACACTTAATAAAGTCTCCCTTCTCCCCTACCCCTGTTCTCTGGCTGCCCAGTCCTCCTCCCTGAAGGCCACCAGTGAGCTGTCTTCCAATCACAAAGTTCTTAAAAACTCCAAGAGACAGAAACAAGACGTTCATATGGCTAAGGTATATTAATACATCAATAAAAAGCAAGCTAATTCACCAAAACAAACATTTAACACCGTTTTAATTACTAATATAGTTAAGTCTAAGAACTAATATAGTTTCACTACATTGAAACTATAGTGACAAGTCTAAAACTTGGTGCCATTTCAGTTTTCCAATAGAGATTAAAGTATTTTGCAAATCTAACTCTCAATTGCCATCTAACAGCATTTTAATTAGAGTAATTCTTCCTTTCTGATCTGATAACCCAGTTTGCACAAAATTAAGCTGATGAGCTGTACCTTCCAGGGTATGCAGAAGTTTCCCAGTTGCAATATCAAAAATGTTGATGATTCCATCTATAGCTCCACTGGCCAGATATTTCCCATCCGGACTCTGTTCACAGAACATATGGAGAGATGAGCGCTTTGCGATCCGTGGTGTTAACCTATCCCTTTGAGCACAAGCAAATCTCTTGCAGGCTACAGTTCTAACTGGCTAGCAAACCACACCAGCAGGACAGCAGCTGCCTGAAGACCAAAGCAGAACCTGTGCCAAGGACTACAAGCTGGAAGTGTAAACCTAAAGGACCGGAAGGAGAAAAGACAGCCGTGTTCCCTTACGTATGCAATACTGAGAATGAATTTTCCTCTTGTGTCCAAAGAATATTCTTTTTTCCCACTTTCCACACCAAAAATGTTCACTTTCCCCACATGAGTTCCTGTGGCCAGATACTGGGAATCAGGAGAAAAGGCCAAAGTCCAGGCATCCACTGAAGAGAACAAAAAGAGAAAAATACAGTGAGAAAAGATTTCACCTTAACTTAAAAAACTAAACTTTGACCAAATGATACATGTTTTAAATTAGAGGGACAGCATCCTGCTTCAGAAAATTATAATGATGCTACTTCTTTTTCAAGTGTTAATCTAAGGGCTTCTTAAATTTTTAATAAAAATAGGACAGTACCAAGTGCTCACAAGGACATGGAGAAACCAGAACCCTCATCCACTGCTGGGAATGTAAAACGGAACAGCCACTTTGAAAACAAACCCTTAGCAGCATACTCAGCTCAAGAGAAATGAAAACCTATGTCCACATGAAGACTTGTACACTCGTGTTCAGGGCAGCTTTCATGATAGCCCAAACTGGAAACAATCCAAATGTCTACCAACAGTGGATAGACAAACAAAACATGGTACATCCTTACAACGGAACACTTCTTAGCAATAAAAAAGGAACGAACTCATGCTACTACATGGGCAGACTTCAAAAACAGTATGGAGCCTCGTGTGGTGGTACACGCTTGTAATCCCAGTACTCAAGAGGCTGAGACAGGAGGATCACAGGTTGTGGCCAACCTCTGCTACTTAGTGAGGCCCTCTGCAACTTAGTGAGACCCTGTTTCAAAAAATAAAGAATAAAAAATAGGACTGGGGGTGTAGCTTGGAGGTAGAATGCCCCTACGTTCAATTCCCAGTATCACAAAAAAAAGAAAAAAAACAAAAAACAACATTATGCTAAGGTAACAATGAAGACATATAAGACAATAAAATTCCACTTATAAGAAATTTTTCAAAAAGGCAGAACAGTAATTTCCTGAAGCTGAGGGTAGGGGCAGGAACTGACTGTCAGTGGGCACTAGAGAATTTTGGAGGGATATAGAGGTTCTAAAACTGCACTGGGTTGACTGCACAACTGCAGAAATCTACTCAGTGAACTACACACTTAAAAAGGTGAATTTCATAGTGTAATTATAGAGGTGAAATTTTACCTAAATTGTTAAATAAATGAAGATGTACCAAAATACTTTTGCATAAGTGCTGGCTATTTCCATCTGGCCCATTGCTGGCCTTTTAGCCTGCCTTGCCTCCTCCCTGTTTCCCCTCCCTTCCTTTTCTTTTTCCCTTCTCTTATCCTGTACTAAGGATTGAATCCAGAGGCATTCTAACTCCAAGCTACAACCCCAGCACCCCCCTTTTAAATTTTGAAACAGGGTCCCGCTAAGTTGCTAAGGATAGCCTTAAAAGCATGAGCCTCCTGTCTCAGCCTCCCAAGTACTAGGGTTACAGGTACACACCACCACGCCCAGCTATTTTTAGCATTTTTTTTTTTCTCAGTCACTTGGGGACCTCTACCCTTCAGAGGCAATCTTTAAGAGCTTTGGGAGCTGGACTGGCCATAAAGGCCAAAGAACAGTCTAGTTTATACTACCTGCCTGGGTCACTTTTCCTATCCCAGTCTTATATGGGACACCCCTGAAGTCCTGCCACTTCCCACTCTTTCCCAGGAATAGTGCTTGTGAAGGAAAGGGCTTCTTCCCAAGTCACCTTCCTCCCTGCTGGGGCAGGGCTTCAGGAGGTGGTGACTGCTGCCCTTCCCTGCCCTTCTCAGTTCATAGGACAGTGAAGGAAGAGAGGCCTCTGTGAACCTGTCTCACGTAGACAAAGGCTATAGCACAGATGTGTCACTACCGCATTCCAGGGTGCTTTTAAAATAAAATTCCCTTAGCCAGGTGTGGTGGCACATGCTTGTAATCTCGGTACTTGGGAGGCTGAGACAGGGGGATTGCAGATTCAAAGACAGCCCTGAGCAACTCAGCATGACCCTGTTTCAAAATAAAATAAAATAACATAAAACAAAACAAAAAGAGCTGGGGGTATAGTTCAGAGATAGAATGTCCCTGGATTCAATCCCCAATACCAAAAAATACATAAAATTCTCTTGAAAATTTTCACACATACATCCAAAGTAATAATAAATCATTCATTTAGCTAGATCACTTTACCTACGAACTGTTTGTTTCAAAAATTAATTTTACTTCAAAAGTACTCAAACAAGATTTGGAAAAGCATTTACAATCAACGTCTCAAATAGCTGGGTATTTTTGTTTTGCTCTGCAGTGCCGGGGACCACACCCGGGGTCTTACACTTGTGAGTACTCCAGCACTCAGCTATATCCCCAGCCCAAACGGCTGGGCTTTGGTTTTTGATTTTTGGTACTGGGGATTGAACTCAGGGACACTTTACAACTGAGCCACACCCCCAGTCCTATTTGCTTTTTTATTTTGAAACATAGTCTTGCTAAGCTGCTGAGGGTTTTGCTAGGTTGTTGAGACTGGCCTCAAACCTGTGATCCTCCTGTTTCAGCCTCCCAAATATTGCCAAACAGCTGTTTGTTAATATCCATTTTTATTCCTAAGTGACAGTGGCATTTATTCTAACAAGATTATGTTTCCTTCCTCTTTCCTCCCACATATGGGAGCTGATCTCTAATGCCGGAAATGCTTGAGACAGATCTCTGCCATCAAGCCTTTGTCAGCTCCTCCAGGACACATGCAACAGACACCTGGACATAATCCATTTAGGATTATGCTTTCTTATTCCTATTAAAATTAGATGTTTATTCCTATATTTATACATGCAATTACTTATTATACACAGTATAAAATTATGTGATTTATATAGATTATATTACTATGTTTATATTATTAGCTGTTTATTCCTATTACAATTGGCTGTTTAACTTTAATATTTGGAGAAGTGATTTTTTTTTTCTTGGTAATGAGGATTAAACCCAGGGGCATTCTACTTCTGAGCTATACCTCCCAACCCTGTTTTATTTTATTTTGAAACAGGGTCTCACTAGGTTGATGAGAGTCTCACTACTTGCTGAGGCTGTCCTCAAACCTTCGATTCTCCTGTCTCAGCCTCCCAAGTACTGGGATTACAGGCATGTACCACCATGCCCCGCTAGGAATGTTTATTTCAATCACTAAGTTCTACCTCCTCTCTGAGAGGTGCTTTTTTTTTTTTTTTTTTTTTTGTCTCCAGGCATCTTGAAGGCCTGGTGCTGAGGGGCCTCTACGCTCATACCTGTGTTCTTCTGAATGTCAGAGGTAGGAAAGCCACAGCCTTGTGGAGTGCCAAATGCAGGATCTTCCCTTCCAACTTTGATCACTTCTACTTCCTCACTTTCTTCTTCCACAGAGATTTATGCTCTTCTCTTTTTCTGTTCCTTTTGGAGTGGTTCACATTCTCCATGCATAATTTCAAAATCAGTGTAACACAACTGTCCCTTTTCCCTACAATCATCAGACCTAGACTTATCAAAAGAGTTAGACCTTCAGATGAATTCAGCTGCTCTTTAGCTGTGAACAGCAATGCCTGCTTTTGTTACCTAACCAATCCATTATTTAATGACCTAGGCTAGTTTTGTTTAGAGTCCTATTAAAAAGAAAGAAGGTACAACCCTTTTATTCTTTTTAGTACCTTCTTTTTTCACAATAGTAACCTTTACAATCTTCCCCTCTTGGAAATATCCATTTGAGGTAGTGTTTGTCAGGGAAGGCAAGCTGAATACACACACCATCCTTTTACTTGGAACCAATATAGCACTCATTTCTTCAGCTGTGGTGTGTGCAAGGCCTTGACAACTGTGTGGTGACCAGGGGCATGGCTCCTGCCAGGGCACAGGTGCCAAGATGAGAAGGCAGCGACCGATCTGCCTCTTTCTCCTCTGTTCCTAAGATGCTCCTTCTCATCAAGCGTCCTAATGGACTTTGCAGGATGGTTTGAGGGCCTGAACTCTGTGTAAGTAATGTAGGCAGGATAAGGGCGCATCAGACATAACTATCTGGGAAGTCAGAGAGTATCTGGGTAGCTGTTTCCAAATTTCCTAGCCCACATACTGTGACAACTGTGATTCTGTAGATCCAAAATAGGAACAAGGAATATTGCCTCTGAGGGGTAATGCACTCAGTTTCCAGACCACGCAGCCTCCTTACAAAACTCTGGTACCTTCATTCTTTCCAACATAAGAGCAGCCTAGAGGGGGCTACTGAGCATCACTGGTGGTAGGCAAATCCAGTGGGGAATCATGTCACTGAAACACCTAAGTATTTCTTCTATAATCGACCCACAACAGGGAGTGCCAAAGAGACACCAGGCTATTTGTACCCTTAACAGATACCACCCATTGAGGCAGAACAGACTGTGTGGGTGGGGCCAGGCAGGCATTTATGAGCTAACAGAAGGCTAAAAGCAACCCTGAAATGTCATGCTGCCTGTTCTACATGAAGCCAACTCACTGAAACTGTTTATTACCATCACCTCAGATGAAGCTTATCAGGGCTGATGAACAGGATTATGCTGTCCCACTGTACTTTTTTTTTTTTTTTTGCGGTACTAGGGATTGAACCCAGGGGCATTCTACCTCCGAGCTATACCTCCAGTCCGATTTTTTATTCTTTATTTTGAAACCGGGTCTCACTAAATTGCAGAGAACCTCACTAAATAGCCGAGGCTGGCTGTGAACCTGTGATCCTCCTGTCTCAGCTTCTCAAGTACTGAGATTACAAGTGTGCGCCACCACGCCTGGCTCCCACTATACTTAAAAAAAAAAAAAATCAATAAATTTGTTTCTTAAAAAGTTTCATATTCAGCCAGCCTCAACAATTTAGAGAGGCTCTACAACTTAGTGAGTTCCTGTTTCAAAATAAAAAACAAAATAGGGCTGAGGTAGAATGCTCCTGGTTCAATCCCCAAATAAACAATAGATAAATAAATAGTTTCATATCTCCAGGTGTGGTGTCACCCGTAATCCCAGTACTTGAGAGGCTAAGGCAGGAGGATCACAGGTTCAAAGACAGCCTCAGCAACTTAGTGAGACCCTATTTCAAAATAAAAAATAAAAAGGCCTGGGATTAGAGGTAGACTGCCCCTAGGTTCAATCATCAGTACCAAAAAAAAAGAGAAAGTTTCATATCTGCCAGGCATGGTGGCACACACCTATAATTCTAGTACTTGGGAGGCTAAGACAGGAGGATCACAGATTTAAAGCCAGCCTCAGACACTTAGTGAGACCCCTTTTCAAAATAACAAATAAAAAGGACAGGGGTATAGCTCAGAGATAGGTGCACCCCTGGGTTCTATCCCCAATACCCCACACCCCCCTCACACACACACAAGTTTCAGCCAGGCATGGTGGTGTACACTTGTGATCCCAGTACTTGGGAGGCTGAGATTGGAGGATTGTAGATTCCTGGCCAGCCTCAGGTACTTAGTGAGGCCCTTCTCAACTTAGTGAGCCCCTGTTTCAAAATAAATTATAAAAAATAGGGCCAGGGGTGTAGCTCAGAGGTAGAATACTGCTGGGTTCATACCCTAGTATCAACAGCAACCACAAAAAAATGAAGTTTCACATCTATCACATACTTAAATCATACCTAATAGAGATTACGGCTATATAGATCTATAAGGACACAGTGTTCTGTTTTAGGCTTCTAAGGCAGAGAATGTATCAATTCAGAATATGTAACAGAGAGAGCCACTGGAGCATCCAAATACAGGTCTATACTCCCAACTGGCAATCGTGAAACCCAAATAGCTCCGGAAACTATGAGTAAGTTTAGTATCAAAATTCATTTGGCAGTAAATCCTGACCTGAACTAATGTAAAACTGTTTGTAACCACTGCTTTTCTCAGTATAGATATTTATGTTTAGTTGCAGGAATTTTAGTGTTTGATTAGCTTGCTCTTCTCACCCCACAGAAGGCAGCTCATGCACCCACACCACCCCTCTCAAATCTGAAAAATTATGAACTGTAAACACATCTATCTCCAAGGGTTTTGAAATGGGACTGTGGACCTCTGTTACTGCCCCTAAACGTAAAACTCTTACCAGGTCCTGCATCTATAGACTTTATCTGTTTGCCGTTTTCCAAGTCCCAGAGACGAATATGAGCATCTAGAGAGCTGGATGCAGCAATGGGCAGGGTGTGGCTGATGTCCACAGACACCACCCCCAGCTGATGTCCCTCCAGGCTCCACTGCAGGTCCAGCCTCTCATCGCGCCTTCAGGGGGGACAGAGAAATTAACTTCTTCACACACAAGACACTGTACCTGGCATCTGAAATTGTGGATCTCTGTAACTATACACTACCAATGGTCTATGAAATGCAGACCCACAGAACACCAAGTGCAGTCAGGTTTTAACTTTGGGGATTTTATTTTTTCTTAAGTAGGGCTTCAATACCAAATAAAAGGAAAACAAGGGAGAAAAAACAAGCTGCTGCTTTATATCACCATATCGCTATTGCTTTCTTATCTAGAAAAAAGTCAATACTTTTCTGATTACAACTTGGGAGGCCAGAAGCAAAATCCTGCCCCTTATTTTCCAAGGCTGTATGTTAGGGTCTGAGAGGTGCTTACCATTTCCAGACCTTCACCAGGTCATCCAGGGATCCTGTGACCACTGTTTCAGAGCTTTCCTTTTTGTTTGTCCCCCAGGCAACTGACCAAATGGCATCATCATGGGCTAGAATGGAAAGTGCTTAATTTAAAAAGTTTCCATGCATGCAACGTCTAAATTTAATGTGATAAAATGAAGCTGTAATACCACCCAACAATTTTGAGGTAACATCCACTTCCAAGTATCTGTTTTACTGCTTCACAAAGTACTTTCCCATAAAACTCTTATTGGAATTGGGGTGGAGGGGGGGCGACACGTATGAAAACTGGAGGTTCTGAAGGAGCCACTTGCCCTAAACCACAAGCCTTCCAGGCAGGTGACAGAACCAGAACAAGCCAGGTCTTTACACTACAAATCCAACATCCTTTCCGTTAGCATGCTGTCTAGTGTAGAGCAGAATGGAATGGCTCTCAGTTGCCTAGACCAAGCAATAGGGAACCTCCTTTCCCCTGGAAAAAGGACCTAATAATTTCAGTGATCTTTGGAAACCAGCAAGCAGTTAAACTGTAAACAGTACGGGTCTAAAAGTCTATGAGTTGCAGACAGACGCAGTGACACATGCCTGTAATCCTAGCACTTAGGAGGCTGAGACAGCAGGACCACAGGTTCAAGGCCAGTGCACAGTAATTTAGTGAAATCCTTCTAAGGATTCTTCTAAAAGTAAAATAAAATAACAAATATGGATTGCCTTTTGACACAAATGTCTTTATTATGCTCAATAGGCCAGCTATTATTAATCTTATAAGTGTTGTTTCAATTGTAACAACTCTATGAAATAAATATTAAATTCATCTTCAAGCTGGGTGTGGTGGAATACACCTATAATCTCAGTACTTGGGAGGCTCAGACAGGAGAATCACAGTTTCGAAGCCACCCTCAGAGACTTAGTGAGGCTGTCAGGAACTTAGTGAGACTCTGTTTCCAAATAAAAAATAAAATAGGGCTGGGGGTGTAGCTCAGACGTAGAATGCCAACTGGGTTCAATCTCCAGTACCCACGACAACAGACACACCTTCAGCTGAGCATGGTGGTGCACACCTGTAATCCCAGTATTCAGGAGGCTGAGACAGGAGGATCACAGGTTCAATGACAATCTCAGCAACTTGAAAGACCTTGTTTCAAAATAAAAAATAGCTGGGCATGGTGGCGCATGCTTGCAATCCCAGTACTTGAGAGGCTGAGACAGGAGGATCATTGGTTCTAAGCCAGTCTCGGCAACTTAGAGGCTCTCAGCAACCCAATGAGACCCTGTTTCCAAATAAGAAATAAAATTGGGCTGGAGGTGTAGCTTGGAGGTAGAATGCCTCTGGGTTCAATCTGCAACACTAATTAAAAAAAAAGATCTTCCTCAATTTATTTTTATTTTGTTATTATTATTATTTTTGGTACTGGGGATTGAGCCCAGAGGCATTCTACCTCCGAGCTACACGCCCAGCTCAATTTTACTCCCAGCCCAATTTTATTTCTTTTCTGGAAACAAAGTCTAACTAGGTTGCTGAGAGCCTCACTAAGCTGTTGAGGCTGGCTTTGAACCTGCAATCCTCCTGTCTCAGCCTTCGAAATACTGGGATTACAGGCGTGTGCCAACATGCTTGGCTTGATCCTAAATTTATAAACAAGGAATTAGAGGTTTAGAGAAACCTAGCAGCTCAACTAAAGTCACAAAGCTAAGAAGGGCAGAGCTAAGATTCAAATCCATCTCTCTATTAAATCTCCCTTAAATCTAAGTCTGCAGAGTACATACATGATGGATCACACTGTTTGGTCTGCAGACTTGACTTCACTTATAATTCCCACCGGACCCAAGCCTGCTAGGTTACCACCTGGATGGCGTTAGCTTCATACAAAGTAGTTGAATGGCATGCCCAAGTAGCCTGCTAGTTACCTCTACTAGTTAACTTGGAAGGAAGCTTGTGGCTTAAACTTCAGACTTCTCAATGTCACCCATTTAGAGTGGAGTTTTTATTAGGCATCCCACAAATTCCTGAGGCTCTCCCTAATTCATCTAGGCTGTGAAGAAACGCGATGTGAGTGATTGGTCCATGCACACACTGTTCCTTTTCAGGTCTGAGAGCTTGTCACTGGGAAGCTGCAATCCCAGGCTGGACTCTGACCTGCCTCCTGCCCCCATTATTCCCACTACTGCTACTTCAAGCACAGCCCCTAGCCCACCCACACACTCAGGGACCCCGAGAGACCTTCCACCCTCCACTGTGTTAAGAGGTGACGGTCCTCTGTAAGGGTCCCTCCTGTGGTAAGTGCTTTCCGAGGTGCAAAGCATCTCCCCTCCCACCCTGGCAGCTGGAAGGGGGGTTACACCTTCCTCACATGGGAAAGCTTTCCTCAGCCTGACGTCCTCCAGTCTATCTTTTTTTTTTTTTTTTGTGGTACTGGGGATTGAACTCAGGGGCATTCTACCTCCGAGCTATACCCCCAGCCCTATTTTTTATTCTTTATTTTGAAACCGAGTCTCACTAAGTTGCGGAGTGCCTCACTAGGTAGCTGAGGCTGGCCTCGAACCTGGATCCTCCGGTCTCAGCCTCCCGAATGCTGGGATTACAAGCGCCACCACGCCCGGCTTCCAGTCTATCTTTTGACTCTGCTTTTTCTTTTTAGCTATTCAGTTTTGTTTGTTTCTGTGTGTATTTGTTCTCAACTGCCTCTTCTGCAAAGAGAATATACCCTGGAACTGCATGTCTAGTTGGCATGACAAATCTTAAAGACACCAGGGAGAACACGTTTTTCACAAATGGGTCTGCTCCTTACCTTGCTCTTGTTTGAAGAGAATACTGTACTAAAAAAGAACAGAAGCCACATTAAAACAATGGTCAGATTTCGCCTGTCCCACATCCTCTCTCTGAAGCACTCCCCAAGTAGAGTCACAGTGTTAGCTACACCCTCTGCTTTCGCCCTCACCACTCTGCGAGTTCCTTAATTTCTGCTAATGCAAGATTTGTATAGCCATACCGGGAAAAAAATGAATTCTTAAACTGATACTTTCCTCTCCCCTCCTACCCTCCCCCAGGAGACCAATTAATTGTGTTTTCTTTTTTCCTTTTTTTTTTTTTTTTGCAGTACTAGGGATTGAACTCAGGGGCATTCTACTTCCGAGCTATACCCCCAGCCCTATTTTTTATTCTTTATTTTGAAACCGAGTCTCACTAAGTTGCAGAGTGCCTCACTAGGTAGCTGAGACTGGCCTTGAACCCGGATCCTCCGGTCTCAGCCTCCCAAATGCTGGGATTACAAGCGTGCACCACAACGCTCGGCTGTGTTTTCTTTTTCTTCTCTGATCACCAGGAAGCCCAGAGTCCAGTTTGCAGCTTAATTTTTGTAGCTGTATAAGACCACACCCTGCATAACCTATTACCTTTGTCCCTAATCTTATTTTAAAGATGGTTCTCTTGTTTCATCGTCTGTTCTGATCTTTGTCTCTGTGTATGAATTCTTCTAAATTTCCTCAATCCCTCACTAAACTGTGGTAAAGACTTAATAAACAAACCCTGCATTGCCCAGAGTCACCAGCTCTTTAGGAATGGGGCAAGAATTAAATGCTAGTTTCCTGACTACCCTGTCTACACACCCAAACAACCTATTGGGCTTGAACTTGCTAAAGAGGCCAACTGATATTCTTCCCCTCGATATAGGCCTTACCTGGTTGGTCATTTCCTTAACCAAGGATGAAGGGTTAAAGGTCAGACAGCTCTGTGGAAACAACACCAGGGGTTCAGTAAGGGAGTGTCATCAGGGCACAGAAGGCAACAAGAGGCCCCCCTTCACCAAGACAACAATGCTGTTGTTCTGACACCTTTCGGTGGACCTTCCCAGGGGTCCCTTCACATGCCTTAACAGATAGTGTGATTTTTCTCCCAGGGACTCAGCTAACAACTGCCCACATCTCATGGCTTCTGCTCCCAAATCTGACTATAGAGACTGACCAGTTTCTGCCGTGTGCCCTTTTGAGAGAAAAATCCACAGGCCCTTTTAATTTTAAATATCATTTATTCAACTTAGCAAGCAAAGACAAGAGAGTCCAAAGATGACAAAGTTCTTACAATTCATGCAGAGGTTTCAACCAATATGCTGTTAAGAACCTAGAGGTAGTGGTGGTGCACGCCTGTAATCCCAGTATTTGGGAGGCTGAGACAGGAGGATTGCAGGTTCAAGGGCAGCCTCAGCAAATAGTGAGACTCTCATCAACCTAGCTAGACCATGTTTCCAAATAAGAAATAAAATCGAGTTGGGTGTAACTCTAAGGTAGAATGTCTCTGGGTTCAATCCTCAGTACTACAAAGAAAAAAAAAGAGCCTAGAGGTATAAAGATAAGGACAGGGGCTGGAGGGAGACATATGTCTCCCTAAACACATCAAAGTCTTCAAAGACTTATCTAAACACAGACTTAACTTACTTTAAGAATACACTTAGCCAGGCGTGGTGGCACATGCTTGTAATCCCAGCATTTGGGAGGCTGAGATCGGAGGATCCAGGTTCGAAGCCAGGCTCAGCTACCCAGTGAGGCCCTCCACAACTTAGTGAGCCCTTGTTTCAAAATAAAGAATAAAAAATAGGGCTGGGGTTATAGCTTGGAGGTAGAATGCCCCTGAGTTCAATCCCCAGTACCACACACACACACACAAAAAAAACAAATAAAAAATACACTTAAGCCAGGTGTGGTGGTGCACACTTGTAATCCCAGTACTTGGGAGGCTGAGACAGGAGGATCACAGGTTTGAGGAAAACCTCACCAAGTAGTGAAACTCTTATCACCCTAGTGAGACTGTTTCAAAATAAAAATAAAATAGGGCTGAGCATATAGCCCAGAAGTAGAATGCCCCTGAGTTTAATCTCCAGTACTACACACACACACACACACACACACACACACACACACACAAATTAAAACAAAACAAACAAACAAAAAACCAGCATGCAATCCCTCTGAGCGCTAGTCCTCTACCCAGTGAAGCAAGGCTTGTCCTCATCTCTGCCATCTGGGCCTCACATATGAAAAATGAAGAGAAACAAGAAAGGTAGGAAGGTTTGTAGGAAGCCAGCCTCCCCAAGATAGGGTGGATTCTATCAATGAGTGCACATGAGAAGAAATACAATGAATCAGGTCCTGTTTTAAGTTCTATACATAAGAGATTAGCTCACTGAACCCTCATAATCACATTTAGTAGGTATTCTTATTATCAACTGAAAAGAAAAAGAAAAGTGAGGCGTAGAGAGGTTAAGGAAGCTTCCCCAAGGTTAGTCTCACATTCGAAGGTGGCTATAAGCCAGGCATGGTGGTGCACAGCTGTAATCTCAGTACTTGGAAGGCTGAGACAGGAGGATCACAGGCTAGAGGCCAGCCTCAGCAACTTAGTAAGACACTGCTTCAACATAAAAAATAAAATAGCTCAGAGGTAGAATCCCCCGTACACCCCACACACACGAGATTTTAAAAAGGTGGATACAAGCTATAGTACAGGCTATCAACATACATCACCTCTTACTCCAGTATCTTATCTCATGAGAGATCATTTCATACATGAGAGACCCCAGAAGCCTCTTTTTTTTTTTTTTTTTTTTTTTTTTGCGGTACCGGGGATTGACCTCAGGGGCATTCTACCTCCGAGCTACGCCCCCAGCCCTATTTTTTTTATTCTTTATTTTGAAACCGAGTCTCACTAAGTTGCGGAGTGCCTCACTAGGTAGCTGAGGCTGGCCGCGAACCCGGATCCTCCGGTCTCAGCCTCCCGAATGCTGGGATTACAAGCGTGCGCCACCACGCCCGGCCCCAGAAGCCTCTTTTGCCAAGCTCCCTCTTTAGGAAACTTTCCCCTAACTATCCCAGGCAGAATTTATTGCTCTTTTCTCAGTGTTTCCAAAGAGCACTACATATGTCTCTACTAAAGTACTCAGGCACGTCAATAACCCACCATACAGTGCGGTGCTTGAAACAGAGTAAACCCAGCCTCTGCTTATAGGTGTCCAGTTATGGGGAGCTCCCTACCTAATAAGCGTGGCCCAATACTGGAAAATCTCGGTTAAGACGGTTTCCCACCAAAGAAAAAACGACCTTCCCTGCAGAGAAATCTCGGGGCTGCACAGAACATTTTTGAGGATGCCAGAGGGGGCCACCTATGGACTTTTTCTTTCCTCTCGGGCCCCGTATGCCATGGGTTACCAAGGTAAATAGAGTCACAGGAGCCACCTTCGAGCCCCGCGGCCTGGAGCATCACTGAACAAACTTGCTTAGAGGCAGCCTAGGCTCACCCGCGCGCACCCGCCCTCCAGGCCCGGGCGTCCGCGGCCCCAAAAGCAGCCATCCCCAACAGCCCTGCGGGTCGACTCACCCACTGCACCGCCGGCAGCACGTTTGACGTCAGGTTCGGTGCGACCGCGACGCGCGGAGTTGAGCTAACGAGGGGGCGGGATCTGCTGGCTCCTCCCCGTCTCGCCGACCCCGCCCCCAGGGCCCGGACACGCGCCGCAGCGCCCTCTGCCGTCACCGCCGGGAGGAAGGTGGACGGGGAGAGGTGAGGAGGAGCCTCGCCCTGCTCGTTCCCCCGGGGGCGTGGCCGCCGGGAACAGGCTCGCGGAAGCACAGTCCTTTAACTTCGCGCATGCTCCTGATGACTTCTTGGGTTTGGTGGTTCAGACTGCAAGTCACAACCCTTTCCTGTGTCGAGTATCAATTCAGTAGGTCGTGGCCAGCATTTTTAAACAATAGCACAACATGGAAGGGAGGAGACCGGCTCAGGAGGATGCTCTTGTTTGCTGGTCTGCCCAGATCTCTCGCACTCTGCAGGAGGGAGGAGATGTTTTTGGCGGGGCGAGGTGGGAGGGGTGGGTAGAATGCCTGGGACGGTGCCTATTACAGGTAATCACTGGAGAGAGTAGTTTCTCCAGATTAAAACCGGTTTAGAACAGGGTGTGGTGGCGCACACTTGTAATCCCAGCATCTGGGAGGCTGAGACCGGAGGATCTGGGTTCTCGGCCAGCCTCAGCTACTTAGTGAGGGACTCCGTAACTTAGTGAGACCCTGTTTCAAAATAAAGAATAAAAAAAATAGGGCTAGGAGCCGGGCGTGGTGGCGCACGCTTGTAATCCCAGCATTTGGGAGGCTGAGACCGGAGGATCCAGAGGATCCGGGTTCGAGGCCAGCCTCAGCTACCTAGTGAGGCCCTCTGCAACTTAGTGAGACCCTGTTTCAAAATAAAGAATAAAAAATAGGGCTGGGGGTATAGCTCGGAGGTACAATGCCCCTGAGTTCAATCCCCAGTACCGAAAAAAAAAAAAAAAAAAAAAAAATAGGGCTGGGGATGTAGCTCTAAGGTAGAATGTCCCTGGGTTCAATCCCCAGTACCGCCTCAAAACAAAACCCGGCTTAGATACCGGGTGTGGTGGCACACACCTGTAATCCCAGTACGTGTGTGTATGTGTGTGTGTGTGTGGGGGGATTCTGAGACAGGAGGTTCGCAGTTTCCAGACCAACCTTGGCAATTTAGGGAGACCCTCCACAACTTAGCAAGATTCTGTCTCAAAATAAAAAATAAAATAGAGGTATAGCTCAGAAATAGAATGCCCCGGGGTTCAATCCCCAGTGCCACAAGTAAATAAGTACCTATATATAAAGAAGTAATTTTGAAAGGTTTGTACTTTAAGAATGGTGAAACTTTGGCTGCCAAAAGTACAGCTACATGATTAAGTACATTTTAATTTGTGTGATTCTTGTTTATGTGTTTTTTCTCCACATTAATTATAAATACTCCACCTACATGTTATTCTAAAGCATGGTGATAACTTTTATGATTTTTAATTTTATCTGTTATTCGATTTTCCCTTCTGCACACTTGCTTTCAAATCTGCTACTATTAATATCTACATGGCGTAAATTGTTTCGGATAAGTTAATCATCTCAAAAAAAAGAAATAGACTAAATTACAAATATATATATATATAATAAAATATGTAAGAATACATCATGAGCTGGGCATGGTGGCCCACACCTGTATTCCCAGTACTTGGGAAGCTGAAACAGGAGGATCACAGGTTCGTGGCCAGCCTCAGCAAGAAAGTGAGTCTCTGAGCAACCTAGCAAGACCCTGTTTCCAAACAAAAAATAAAAATAAATTAACAGGGCTGGGGGGTAGAATGCCCCTGGATTCAATCTCTAGTACCCCCACCCATACACACACACAGTTTGAGTGTTCTGCATAGTAAAGTTGCATTATGTTTGCAAAAGCTGTGTTTCGCCTATGCAGGTATTGGGTCACAAAGGAAAATCTATTTCTCACCATAAATAATGGCCAAAGAGTTTGAAAGTAATTGCGATAAAGGATTTCTAGGGCCAGGGCTGTAGCTCAGTGGTAGGGCATGTTCCTAGTGTTTTCGAAGCCTTGGGTTCAATCCCTAACACTGAAAAAAAGGTGTGTGTGGGGGGAGGGGGGCTTCTGAAGACTTTCTATAATTCTGACAAGAACTTCAAATCTTCATTTTAAAAAGATGCATTAAGCTGGGCATGGTAGCACACACCTGTAATCCCAGTACTTGGGAGGCTGGGACAGGAGGATCACAGGTTCGAGGCCAGCCTCAGCAACTTAGCAAGACTTTTAGCAAGTTAGCAGAACCCTGTTTCAAAATAAAAAAACAACCGAGTGTGGCGGTGCATGCTTGTAATCCCAGTATTTGAGAGGCTGAGGCAGGAGGATCACAGGTTCAAGGCTAGCCTCAGCAATTTAGTGAGACCCTCTGCAACTTAGCAAGACCCTATTTCAAAATAAAAGAATAAAATAGGGCTGGGGATGTAACTCTGGCAGAATGCCCCTGAGTTCCATCCCTAGTATCACAAAAATAAATAAATATACAAACAAACAAAGGCTGGGGGTATAGCTTGAAGGTAGAATGCCCCTGGATTCAATCCCCAGTACCAGAAAAAGAGGAAAAAAAATTGCATTCAGCATCTGCTTTCACCCCTGTGCTCCCCAGAACACCAGGCACACGGGGTCATTGGCATGTCCTTAGCATTGGAACTGTGAAGCAGGAATAATTGACCTTTTTTTTGTGCTGTGGATATCTTTAGAATCTGATGAAGCAGATGAATTCTGTCTCAGAATAATTTTTTAAAGTGTATTAAAACGAAAAATGGAGCTGGGCATGGTGGTGCACACTTGTAATCCCAGTACTTGGGAAGCTGAGATAGGAGGATTGCAGGTTCAAGGACAGCCTCAGCAATCTGTGAGGCCCTCTGCAACTTAGTGAGACCCTGTTTCAAAATAAAAAATAGAAGCCAGACATGGTAACACACACTTGTAATCCCAGTACTTGGGAGGCTGAGACAGGAGGATTGCAGGTTCAAGGACAGCCTCAGCAATTTGTGAGGCTCTAGGCAACTACCTTGTTTCAAAATAAAGAATAAAATAGGGCTGGGGGTGGAACTCAGAGATAGATTGCCCCTGGGTTCAATCCTTGGTACTACAAGAAAAAATAAAAAAACATGGCCAGGCATGGTACTGCACACCTGTAATCCTAGTATTTAGGAGGCTGAGACCGAAGGATCACAGGTTCAAGGAAAGCCTTAGAAACTTAGACCGTCTTTCAAAATTAAAACAGTCAAAAGGGCTGGGGATGTGGCTCAGGAGGTAGAATGCCTCTGGATTCAATCTCCAATATCAAAATAAATGAATGAATACATACATATGTACACATATAAATAATAAATATCTACAATTAGAGTTGTGATCTTGCAGGTCAGAAAGGAATTAAAATATTTTTAGAATAAAATCAAGGAAAAATAAAAGCTAATGATAAAGTAACTGGGGCGTGTGGTCTGCCCTGAAAAGCTCAACAAGCCATGCAGAGCTTGGCTGTGGCCCCCAGGGATATACTCTTCCCAAAGAATGGCTCCCTTCCTTTCCAACCAGCCCTGGACAGAGCAGACCCAGAGAGGCTGAAGCAAGCAGAGCAACACAGGGCGGGTGACACAGGGCCGGTGTCCTGGGACTTGTCTCCTACATCGCTCCTCTCCACTCAGAGTCATGGGTCTAAGTGTTTCAGAAGGAGCCTCTACACAGCTCCACCATGTGGCCATTTCACCTCTGCTTGCACACCTCCAAGCACGGGGAGCTCACTCTCTCCTTGGGAGGAAGGGCTGCCTCTACTCCAGTACCAGGAAGCCTTAGTCGACTTCCTAGAAAAGGCATGAATCAGCAGGTGAGGAGCGAGATGTAGGTGAAGTCCTGCTTTCTGCTCAACACAGGCAGAGGGAGGGAAACTCCAGGGGTGATGCCTTGCAGGGAGCGCTTGAGGTCCTCCAGTGTGGATTCTCTGTGATGCTCCTCAGAACCCCACCTGGCAAAGCCTGAGGTTAAGCATCTCACCCCACTTTTCTGATATTGGTCCCAAGTGCCCTCCCTTGGCCCCCACGGCTGCCATCCAACTCTCCTTGTTCTCCTCCCTCCATTCTGGGGGGCCGCAGTGTCTCCCAGGGCGCCTCTCTCCTGTGGCTGCCACTGCTCAGGCTATCCCCCTCCGCTTCCCTACCCTCCATCTGGCACCTCCTTTTCTCCTCCACAACCCGGCAGACAGGACCCAGGTCCTGTTTGGTTCCAGGTTGGATGCATAAGGTCTAAACCGCTTGGGTTCAAGCTTGGATGTGCAAATCATGTAACCTCACATGGACAGCGCTAAAACGGGGATAATACTGAGGCAGGAGCAGGGCTATGTCCTTAAAGACGACCCTGGCTAAAAGCATGAAGACAAGATAGAAGAATAAAGCTTTCTTCACAGGCCCCCTCTGAGGTGAACCGAGCAGGGCCTTTCTGGGCAGCAAAGTCCAGCAAGATAAGGCTGGTAACTGCTAGAGAAAAGACAAACAATGCGCTGACTAGCTGCGGTTCTGCTTCTGCATCTTGCTTCCTCTAGGTAAAAATTTTCCACTCACCCCTCCCTTCTAAAAATTAAGTTGACCATCTAAAAGAACTTGCATGTTCTGGGCTCAGGGCTCTGAACCGGAGCTTTTGCTCACTAGGTCTTCACTGGGGAATAAAGAGACCTGGTTAATCCTATTCCAGTCGCTGTCTCTTGTTCTCTGTGGACCAAGCCTCCTGCAATAATACCAGAAGTTTCCTTTTATGGCTGATATGAGGATTAAGAGTTAGGGTATCTAAAAGGCTTAGAAAATTGCCTGACACAAAGAAAATACTCAGCTACTGCCAGGTATTATCACTCTTACAACGGTGGCCTGGGAAGCCACAAACATACAGACCACATTTAGGAAAGACCCCAAGAGCCCCAGGGTCTCATTTCTTCACCAGCTAACTGGATCACTTAGGGCAAGTGCCAGTGATCATTGCTTATAGCCCAAGCAATGATGCATTCTGAGTATGTCTTCACAAGGAACCTTCTAGAAAATTATACCCCCCCAAAGGCAGTGACCCACATACCTATCATTACAAATTTTTATCATGTGTTTTCATATGTATACATTATTTATAAATCATGTAAATGTACTATTCTATTAATGTGTTTAGATAGATTATAAACCAAATGCAAGCCAGGCGTGGTGGCACACACTTGTAATCCCAGTACGTGGGAGGCTGCGACAGGAGGATGGCAGGTTCGTGGCCAGTCTCAGCTACGTAGTGAGGCCCTCTGCAACTTAGTGAAACCCTGTTTCAAAATAAAGAATAAAAAATAGGGCTGGAGGTTAGCTCAGAAGTAGAATGCCCCTGGGTTCAATCCCTCATACCACAAAAAATAAAATAAAAGTAAAAATAAATCAAATGCAAAAATAAAATTTAAAAAGGAACAAGATAAAAATGAATAGAAACTAGTGGAAATAGTGGAGCACACCTGAAATCCCACTACTTTGGAGGCTGAGACAGGAGAATCATAGGCTCATAGCCAGCCAGCCTCAGCAACTTACTGAGACCCTGTTTCCAAATAAAAAACACAAGGCTGAGGATGTAGCTAGAGGTAGAATGTCTTTGAGTTCAATTCCCAGTACTACAAAAGAAAAAAAAATTAAGGACTGGGGAAGTAGCTTGTAGCTCAGATATAGAATGCCCCTGGGTTCAATCCCCAGTACCTAAAAACAGTTTTTTAAAAAATCCCACTTTGGACCCCCTATTGTCTCCAATTATTTTGTTTGGTTTTAAACATTTGGAGGGCTGTAATGGTGACAGAAAGGACTGAGTTTTCCACTGGGAAACACAATGACACAGAATGCCAGTGCTAATGCTGCAGGGATTAGCTTTTTTATATACAGAAAAGTAAGCTGACCCTAAGGAGGGCCAAGGGTTACTCAGCCAGCAAGACGGGATAAGGTTGGAAACCCACACTATACTAGGAAATGCCCATTTCTTTTTCCATTTCTTATTCTTCAGTGTTAGAGGAGGGGGTGGCAGGGAGCAGAAGGTCACAGGAATGAAAAGGGTGGCTGAGGGTAAGGGCAGAGCTTTTACAGGGCCAGAGGTGGCAGTCTGGGTTCAAATTCAAACCCATAGAGATACATGGCTCTTTTCTGCAGTCAGTCCAGGGAGGCTGAACCTGGAACCTCCTGGAACTGGCTTCCTACCTGCAGCTAGGGTCCCTGGGCACCAGGCCTGTGTCTGGGGCAAGCAAGCCACAACATCGGAGCCACTGGCCAGGGGCTTTACTACCATTGACCAGAGGGTGGCAGTCACCACCTGTGCATGGCCATTTGGCCAGCATCTACTGCTGGAGTAGAGAATACCTGTCCTCCTGGGCTCCACCAAACCCCCACAGAGGCAAAATGCCTCCTGCTGAGTCATTCGGTTCCGCTAGCAAGGGTCTCCCAGTTATAATACTATCGCTTTGACCACCCCGCCCTGCTGCTTTTCAAAGTGCAGTTCCCAGACCAGCAGCTGTAGCAGCAGCAGCAGCAGCAGAATCACCTGGAAATTTATTCAAAATGCAAAACTTACGGGACGGGGGGGGGGGGTACGGTGGCACACAGCTATAATCCCAGCACTTGGGAGGCTGAGACAGGGGGATTGTAGGCTCAAGATCAGCTTCAGCAACTTAGTGAGTCCCTGTTTCAAAGTAAAATAAAATAAAAAAGGAGGCTGGAGGTGTAGCTCGGGGTAGGATGGCCTTAGGTTCAATCTCCAGTACCCCCCCCCCAACACACACACAATAGCAAAACTCACAGGCTCCATCCCAAACCTACCCAACAAGAAAGGCCGGGCGTGGGCCCAGCAGTCTGTGTAACCAACCCCCTGAGGTGATGATGCAGGCTAGTGTGTAGACCACTGCCCATGGCCAAATGAGAGGGAGGAAAGCCAGCTACCCCAAGGATTGTTGCTAAGCTCCTGGGGTGCTGCAGGGCTCCCACAAAGCCTGGAGTGAGGAGGCTGTGAACCTCACGTCCTTTGTGGTCCCTGGAGACAGAGCTGTGGATTCCCACGGGTAATTCCTGCAGATCCTGGCAGTGAGGCACCCCCATCCCCTCAAGGGAGTTACAGAAAAGGTAGGAGCAGAGGAGAGAGCACTTTTGGAGGGGGGCTGCCGCCTCCACCGCCTGCACACAGCTAGCTGAAGGGCTTCCACTTGTAGCCGAGGCGGGGAACTGGCTTTCCTACAACCTGGCAACGTGTCAGGGTGGGGGTTTAGTTCTATGGGGTCCACCCAGTGCTGGCCAGGGGTTGGCAATCACCTCTGCCCATGGCTATCTGCCAGTGCCCACCGATTAGGCCTACATGGGACAGGCTGGAGATTGGGGAAGGAGTCAGATGGAATCCCTGCCCCCAAGGGGCTCCCGATGGCTCTGTCTCCTGAGGCCTCAAGATCATCTTCAACAGCGGTGGACTTTTGCGTCAGAAAAGCCCTCACCCTTCTGATTCTCCCGATGTCAGAAGTCGAGAAATTACGGATCCTCGTTTTGTTAAAAAACAAAACAAAAAAAACCCAGCAGTTGGCCCAGAGAGAGCACACGGTGAATCCAGAGCTCCCAGTAAAGCTGCAGCAGAGTGGAAACTAGAGCCTGTGAATCCCTATACAGACTGACACGCAGTGGGCGTGACCCGAAGAGACAGGATGGGTGACCAGGTCTCGTGCCCCCAACCCCCATGGCCTGCAGTGCCCATGCCCTTCAAAAACCAGCTGCAGCCAGAAGTAGACACATCCCACGTCTGGGGGGCTGGAGGAAGCAGGCCCTGTTGTGGGGTTGGAGGGGGGAGGACTGGACAAGCCCAGCAGTATGTGAGATTCTGCTGTAGCTGGGGCCCATGCTGGGGCTTTCTGAGCCTCGTAGACATTTACCTACTGACCCAGGAAGCAACAGAGTCAGGCTGCAAAAACAGATGCCCCTCCCCCTAAGAAAAAGAAAAATGTTGAGAGTAGGAGGGTGGCCAAGGAGGCCAGAGTGATGGACTTGCCAGCCCCCAAGTGGTGGTGGGAATTGGGAAGGGGCTGCGAGCCAGTGCCACAGTCTGCTATGAAAGAGATCAGAGAGGTTGGCAGGTGAGTCCAATGGGAAGGGTGGAGAGGCGTCTATCTGGATGACGGGAGTCTCAAAGCAACAGAGTGAGGAGGTGCAGGGTTTCTGTGCCATGCTGGCAAATGTTGAACAGGCTATTCATGGAAAACAGCTAAACCTGCCATTTGCCTGGCATTTATAGAATCTTCCAATTTCCATGGTGCAAGTATAGCTCCTGCGGGCGATTCAAGTTACCACCTGACGCTGCTGACCTATGCATGCAATGAGCTCTAGTAAGCTGCTTGGCCCTGGCTCCAGCACGTCACTGGGTGGTCCTAATACATCACAGGGGTGTCACCCTTCATCCAGAGGGAATGGGCGCACATCTCCTGCTGCATCCACTCCAGAGCCTGCCAGAAAGTGGTGTCCTATGGGGAAAACTAGTTGTGGTGACAGCAGGATTGGAGTAAGGGACAGAGACATCTGAAACCATTAAGGACTCGTATTTACAAAGTTAGGGGTGATCAAAGGGTTGAAGACAGCCAGGCATGTTGTCACATGCCTATAATCCCAGGACTTGGGAGACTGAGAACAGGAAGATTGCAGGTTCCCTCAGCTCCTTAGCAAGACCTTCAGTAACTCAGTGAGACTCTGTTTCAAAACTTAAAAATAAATACAAATAAAAAGGGTTTGGGATGTAACTCAGAGGTAGAATGTCCCTGGGTTCAATCCCCAATACCACAGGAAGAAGGGGTGGAGGGCAGGGTGTGGACCACAGAACTGTGGGGAAACACTGACTAGAGGGGCCTGGAGAAGAGGCTAGAAGCAAAACAAGCTCTGGGAAGAGAATTTTTTGAGGCTCCCAGTGGAACTTGAAAATCCCTTCCTGCGGCAGCTTAGGCAAAGTCTCCTGCCAGGAAGAACAGGTGCTAGCGCCAAGCCGGAAAAGCTGGGAAAGCTCCAGGGACCCTGTATCGAATGCACTTCTGAAGGACAAAGGGAATTCAAGAAGCCAAAGGTGGTTGTAGAAGAGCCTCACCGCAAAGCTCCCCCTCCCCCAACTCAGAGAGGGAGCTAGTGGCCAAGTAGTGCGGCCAGCAGGAAGCACCCCCTTTCTCTGTGACCGCGCTGTGCTAAAACTGAGAGCAGAAGAACTAAAGCCCGTGGAGACCTTGCTGTGCATGACAACCAACGTGCCCAGGAGAGTGGTGATGCACACCCGAGACCCCAGAGACTGGGAAGGCTGAGGCAGGAGGATCGCAAGTTGGAGGTCAGTGTTGGCAACTTAGCAAGACCCTGTTTCTAAATAAAAAATAAAAAGAGCTGGGGTGTGGCTCAATGCTAGAATACCATGGATTGGATCCTCAGTGCCACAATAAAGGAAAAGAAAGGAGAGAAAACTTGCCCGGAGACCGTGTGACATTGCAGCAGAACACAGAACCTCACCCTGGAGGCTGCTGGAATCATTACCGCTGTTGTCATTTCTACTTCCAAGCACTGACTACGTGCCAGGCCTGAAGCTGGGCCTGTCACCCCAACCACCTCACGAAGCCCTCCCTGGCTCCTAAAGGGCGACTCCAACCTGCCTGAGCCCCCCCAGAGCCTCGTTTCCATGACTGTCTGTCCACAGGACGTTGGCTCTGGGCTCCTCCCAGCTTTGACCTCCTGGCCCACCTCAGAGGACCAGAGTGGCACGTTCATTCCACTGGTGTATTGCCTTGGCTCTGAGCTGCTTGCATCACCTTTGAGCACACTGTGTCTTTTTTTTCTTTTTTGCTGTACTGGGGAACCCAGGGGCATTCTACCTCCGAGTTACACCCCCAGCCCTGTTTTTTATTCTTTATTTTGAAGCAGGGTCTCACTAAGTTGCAGAGGGCCTCACTAAGTAGCTGAGACTGTCTGCGAACCTGGATCCTCCTGTCTCACCCTCCCAAGTACTGGGATTACAAGCGTGTGCCACCATGCCCGGCTAGCACACTGTGTCTTCCCTGTGTAGGATGTTCTTTGTGTCTCAGTTTCCATCCTCTCTGCCTCACTTCTTCATCCAGCCATGCCCCTGGGATCTATTCTATACAGGTTCCACCCAGCTCCACAGAAATGCAAACTGAGGCTACTTCCCCTCCCCCAATCCCTACCTCTATCTTCCCATCCTGGAAATTGCTCCACATCCACCCAGGACAGGGGACATCCCCAGTGGGCAGCCTTGACAGATGGGGGAACACTCAATGGATGTTCCTCCTTTTGTCCCCCTGAGGGACAGTTCTGAGACACCTGGCCCTGGTGGCCAACTCAACAATGCATTCTTGGTGTGTGTGTGTGTGTGTGTGTGTGTGTGTGTTACTGGGGATTGAGCCCAGGGGCATTCTACCTCCAAGCTACACCCCAGCCCTATATTTTATTTTAATTTTTGAAACAGGATATCACTACTTGCTGAGGCAGTCCTCAAACCTGTAATCCTCCTATCTCAGCCTCTCAAGTACTGGGATAACAGGTGTGTACACCAAGCCTAGTCAACTATACATCCTTGATTTGAGTGTGTGTGTGTGTGTGTGCGTTTTACCAGGGATTGAGCACAGGAGCATTCTACCACTGAGCTACCCCCCAGCCCCTTTAATTTTTATTTTGAAATGGGCTTCACTAAGTCAGCATGCACTGGCCTCAGACAGGCAGTCCCCCCTTCCCCCAGCCTGTGCGTCCTTGGTTTGGCTTGTTCTTCCTTTGTTCCACCCGTGTTCCTCACTCCTGTTACCTGGGATCACATTCCCAGCTTGGGTCTTTGTCTCAGGCTCTGCTTTGGGGGAAATCCAGGAGGAGACAATTTCCAAGCAGCTGTGACTGCAAATAATCTCTTGATTAGTTGGGTCGATTTTTTTGCACGCTAATGAGGTTCCTACTCCCTGGTGTTTAGAGATGATTTCTTGAGGGGTGAGAGGCATGGTGGGGTGAGGACCCTCTGAAGGGCTTTGTTCTGTCCTGGGGTGGGGGGTGTCAAAAGGCCTGGAACCAGGAGACTGGCAGAGGCTGGCATATCAGTGAGAAGCCTGAGCTGAGTGGGCTGGGGTGCCTGTGGCTTCTCGGCACATTGTTGTACGGGGAAAGTTGCTATTGGGTGCCCTTGTTATCAAACCAGGACTGACTGCATGCCAATCCCTAAAACAATGATTTTTTGCGAAAGAGAGTTTGGCCAAGTGTGGACATGGAAGAACAAGTCTCAAATCCACCTCCCCAGGATAGGGTTTGGAGATGCTCATGGTCTGAGGCTGAGATAAGTGGAAAGGCAATTAGAGGCCAGGAAGTAATCAGTGGTCTGCGCACGCGTAATCAAACTTAACTCGGCTGTTACCAGGTGTTTTCTAGACCTCTAAAATTGGTGATTTTTGAAGTCATCTAAGAGCAAGCAGGTAAAGCAGGTTACCAGTAGAGGGCTCACTCAGGTGTTCCTTGGTTTCACCCTGTGCCTGCAGAACTGCGGTATCCACCACAAGGCTGGATGCCAAGGAACTGACCCAGGTTTCCATAGACCTCAGTTCCAGCCCCTGCAGAATCAAAGGGGAGCAAGGAATCAAGGAAAAGAGCCCCCCAGTCTGCAAACATCTGCTCCAAGCATTCAGACATGATGAGGGACAGGGGTCCCACCCTACTGAGGTCCCAGAAGAGAGGCAGTATTTGGGATGGGGTGAGGAGGTCATACCCTATAGAATGGCCAGAAAACAATAGCATATTCAGCCTGCTATAGCATATTCACTACCTGGGGGATAGTGGTGTGGGGGCAGAGGTGAGCCTCCTCTGCAAATGTCTGTGGAATAATGCTGATCAAAAGAGGTTCATATGAAATTTAGCACAATGTCACATGCTTGTAATCCCAGTACTTGGAAGGCTAAGGCAGGAGAATTTCAGGTTTGAGGCCAACCTCAGCAACTTAACGAGACCCTCAGTAATCTAGTGAGAACTTGTTTCAAAATTTAAAGTTTTTTTAAAAAGGTCTGAGGATGTAGCTCAGAGGCAGAATGCCCCTGGGTTCAATCCCCAGTAAACCACACACGCGCGCGCACGAGGAAGAGGAAGGGGAAGGGAATATGTATACTTTTTTAAATGTGCTTTTATTGGTGGATTATAGTCTCATAATGTAAATCATGTTAACAATGACATACATGCACACAGCACTTGGTGGCCCCCTGCCTCCCCATCTCCCCCCTTCCCAATACAGAGTACTGAGATTGACATTGCTATTTTCACCTATGTACACATAGTCGATTTTAGTATTTCCAATAATGAATCTCATTCTTCCCCCTCCCTTCCCTTAGACCACTTTCCTGACTCCACTGAGATTTCTCCTCCATTATCTGGAGTCCCTCTGGTATCCCAGTTACTCCCTAGCTTGCGCATATGAGAGAAAACATATGTCCCTTTACTTCCTGTGATTGGCTAATCTCACTTAACATAATGTTCTCCAGGTCTTTCCATTTTCTTGAAAATGACATTTTTTATTCTTCTTTATTGCTGAGTAGAATTCCATTGTGTGTGTTTCCCATAATTTTGTAATCCATTCATCTGTTGATGGACACCTGAGTTGGTTCCATAATTTGGCTATTGTGAATTGTGCTGCTATGAACATGGATATGCATATATAATAGTTCTCTGGTTTAAATCTCTTTGGAAAGATACCCAGGAGTGGTATAGCTGGATCATATGGTGGACCCACTCCCAATTTTCTAAGGAATCTCCACACTGATCTCCTCAGTGACTGAACTAGTTTGCAATCCCACCAACAGTGTAGAAGAGTTTCTATTTCCCCACATCCTCGTCAACGTTAATTGTTATTTGACTTCTTGATGATTGCCATTCTGATTGGGGTTAGATGGAATCTCAGTGTAGTTTTGATTTGCATCTCCCTGATTGCTAATGATATTGAACATTTTTTCTGGTATCTATTGGCCATTTGTATCTCTTCTTTTGTGAAGTGGCTATTCAATTCATATGTATAGGTTTTGACCTCAAGCCAGGCCAGGAAATGTACCTGGACCATAGGGTGAGGGGCTTTTCAAACTGGCTGCTTTGGAGGTAGGAGCCTCCTCTTTGGGGAACATACAAGCTGCAGCTGACTAGCCAAAGGCAGGAGTGGCAGAGTGGACTTCAGTACTGCAGGGTGGACTTAGTCCTTACCACCACCCTGCTGCAACTTCAACATGCTCCCATGGCTGAGCTGTGGTCAGGAGGGCTGCAGAAGATGGCAGGAGACTTAGGACCAGAACGGCCTCCACACACTGGCTCCCTCCACCCTCCAGGGTTCACCCATCCCACACCAGGCTATCCCTCATAGCCTCCCTCCCAGCAACCAGACCATGGCGGCTTCTGCCGTGCACAGCTATAAGATCAAGCAAGGTTCCTATGGGGCCGGGGACTGTGGTCTGGAGTGAGGCCTTCTTCTCTAGCTCCATGGTTGGGCTCCCCAGAATATGGCCTCCTCCTGCTTGCCCACCCCACTTTCTGAGTCTCCAAATCCAGTGGTCATTCAGTGCCCAGGCTGTGCCAGGCATCCTTCTCTGATGCTCCAGCCCTTGGCCATCTTAGCCTCCTCTGGGCTCCTTTTGGAAGGAAAAAGGAGATGGTCCCAGGATTGGATGCATACCGATGATAGACTGGGGGGGCCTATGTGTGCTCAAAGGGCTGTGTCTGATGGAAATGGCCTAGCCCTATGACCTGTAACTAGGAAAGGACCTGTGGCGAGCAGGTTCCCGCCTATGGGTCTAGGGCTGTTAAAATTCCCATGACAGATGGGCATGGTGGTGTATGCCTGGGAAGCTGAGACAGGAGGATCATAGATTTGAGGCTAGCCTTGGAAACTTAGTGAGACTCTCAGCAACTTAGCGAAACCCTGTTTCAAAATAAAAATAAAAACCATGGTGGTACATGCCTGTAATCCCAGTACTTGGGAGGTTGAGATAGGAGGATTGCAGGTTCACGGCCAGCCTTAGCGACTTAGTGAGGCCCTCTGCAACTTAGTGAGACCCTGTTTCAAAATAAAGAATAAAAAATAGGGCTGGGGGTATAGTTCAGAGATAGACTGCCCCTGGGTTTAATCCCCAGTAGCACACACACACACACACACACACACATACACAAATTCCCATGATAACCAGGCTGAGGCTGCATGGGAGGGACTACCCTATAATAGGAGCCACGGGGTCCTGGCTATGGGAAAGGGCTGGAGGGTCTTTAGCAAAACTCTTCCCTTCTGCACTGTGCCCCTCTCCAGCTTGGTAGCTAATGGGTGCCTCCTTACTCTGCAATGCACCGTGCCCTGCCCTCCCGGGAGTTCTGGAAGCCTCTCACTCCCTGTTCTGTCCCCTCCACCCTTGTCCCTAAGCCAGGAGAGTGCCCAGAGGCTGGGCTTGGCCACTTTTTTTTTTTTTTTTTTTTTTTTTGCAGTACTGAGGAATGATCTCAGGGGCATTCTACCTCCAAGCTATACCTCTAGGCCTATTTTTTATTCTTTTTTTGTGTGTGTGTGTGTGGTACTGGGGGTTGAAGTCAGGGGCGTTCTACCTCCAAGCTATACCCCCAGCCCTATTTTTTATTCTTTATTTTGAAACAGGGTCTCACTAAGTTGTGGAGTGCTTCACTAGGTAGCTGAGGGTGGCCACGAACCCAGATCCTCTGGTCTCAGCCTCCCAAATGTTGGGATTACAAGTGTGCCCCACCACACCTGGCTTTTTATTCTTTATTTTGAAACAGGGGCTCGATAAGTTGTGGAGTGCCTCACTAGGTAGCTGAGGCTGGCTGAGAACCTGGATCCTCCGGTCTCGGCCTCCCAAATGCTGGGATTACAAGTGTGTGCCACCATGCCCAGCTTTGGGCCACTTCTAAGAGAAGTGACTTCAGCTCTTTGAGCCTCTGTGTTCTCATTTGTAAGATGGAGATAACATCCTTGTCGGGTTGCTTAGAGATTAAACTCATCAGCTCAGGGCTCTGCCGCTCTTAGCGTAGGGCTTGACTGGCAGATTGTGCTTCAGAAGCAGGAGTTATTAGTGATGGGGCCATCAGTGCTTGGTTTGAACCTTCCATTTTGCTGAAAGGCAAACCCAGGTCTAAAGAGAGGGCTTGGCTGAGCAGAGGTCCCCACGGAGGCCCCTCTCCACAGGCTGGGGAGGCCCAACCTCGAAGTCCGAGTCCTTAGCAGCAGCAGAGGGAGGGAAGGGGTTCAGCAGGGTAATCGGGAGCCTGGGGTTCACCCTCAGCCCCTGCACCTCCAAGCTGTCTGCCTGGAACACATCACAGTTCCCCTGGGACCCACTGTCCTTGATCACACATACGTGGGACCCCACTGCAGTGGCCAGGTCTCGGTCAGCCCAGAAGGGTGCCGAGCTCTGGCCTGGCAGGGCATACTTCTGTCCTCCCAGACAATGATGGCTGCTTGGGCCCGGCCTCTGGGGCAGGGTTCCGGCTCTGTAAGGAGCTGCCCCCAGGGTCCCTTGTCAACTGACGTGGCAGCTCAGTGTGCGGGGGCAAGTGGTCTTTGAGAGGCAAAACATATCCGAGTCAGAAATAAGTGATGGGATTCGCCACGGGGCTGATCTCTCTTCTCCCCTCCGCTCGGCCTCCCTCCAGGCTTGCTTGGTCATCCGTCCAGTGCTCACGAGCTCATTGCCCGGCCACCCCGGTCAGCCAGTGGCCACCAGGGACTCGTTGGAGGCGCATTATCAGCCACTGGTTGTGTGGGATGATGGAGGGGCAGGCCCAGCTGCGCACACATTAGGCCCTTTGTCTCTGGCCTCGCTGGGAAGATGAACGAGGTCTGTCACCTGGCTCCTGCGGCCTGGGGGACATGCGGAGCCTGAAACAGACCTTGGGCTGGCTATCGGGTAGAAAGCGGCCTGTGCCTGCTCTGCAGAGATATCCAGAGCAAAGAGCCTTAACTAGAGACTGCTGAGAAGAGGCAGTAGGGACAAGGAGTCCCAGAAAGCCATGTGAACCAGGACAGGTTTCTGCTTGACCCATGGTGTTTGTCTTGTGGGGCTCTGTTTGCACGGTGGAAATGCTGGTTCAAACTGCTCACTCTGTGACAAGGAATCCAAGGCCCGAGAAGGCCAAGGATGTGCCCAAGGCCACTTCTGGAATCAGCAGCAGGGCCAGGACAGGCACCCAGGCGATGAACTCCCGCAGGCTGCCCTACCCTGCTCAGCACAGAGTCAACAAAACACATCTGCAAAGAATCTGAAACAAGGTGCGGGCTCCTGAGGGCGAGAAAGGCTATATGGAGCTCTGGCCTGTTTCTGGCCCTGTAGAAGCAGAGCCGGAGGCTGGAATGGCTTCTGGAAGTAGGAGGCTACTTCCTTTCAGAGCATCAGGGGGAGCCAGCAGCACAAGGAAGATGTGAAGTGGAGGACCCAAATTTGGAGGAGCTGCTCCCAGGTGGCTCCAGTAAGCTTCCCACAGCATGGTGGACATATCATTCGGCAGCTCGTCAACCTACCCTGGCTCCCCATCCACAGGACCGCCCTAATTCCTTGGCCTGGCACCTGAGGCCCTCTGTGATCTGTCTCTGCACACTCCCCGACGCCCATTCCTGGAAGGCGGTCCAGTCTAAATGGCACTGGCCCCGGGAGTCTTCCTCAGGATTCTCAGAGCATATCATCCCTAGGGACCATGCTGGTAACTTCATTCTGCCTGGTTTTGAAAGTATTTATTTTCAGGGCTCTCCTCTGACAAATTGTATGTTCTAGGCCTGACCTGGGTCCTGACACTCAGTCCAGCATGGGAGCTCAGGAAGGAAGACAGGAAAGAAGGAAGGAATGAAGGGAGGGAGAGATGAAGGAAGGGAGGAAGGAAAAGGAAAGAAGAGAGAGACTATAGGCCCTACTCTTTGGGAAGGCATTTTGGACATAGTGGCTAAGAGCCTTACCATGGCCCAACACTCTGCACCAGCAATCCCACTCCTAGGACAGTTCCTTAAAGAAATTATCTCCAAAAAGAAGGAAAACCCCCTTCAGAGACATAAATACTCATTGCAGTGTTCCTTGTAGTCTTAAAAAATGAGCAATCAGCCGGGTGTGGTGGTGCACGCTTGTAATCCCAGTACTTGGGAGACTGAGACTGGAGGATCCGGGTTCTCGACCAGCCTCAGCTACTTAGTGAGGCTCTCCACAACTTAGTGAGACCCTATTTCAAAAATAAAAAATAAAAAATAGGGACTGGGGGTATAGCTCAGAGGTAGAATGCCCCTGGGTTCCATCCCCAGTACAGCAAAAAAAAAAAAAAAAAAAAAGAGCAAGAGGATTGCAGGTTCGAGGACAGCCTCAGCAAGTAGTGAGACTTGTCAACCTATTTCCAAATAAGAAATAAAATTGGGCTGGGGATAGCTCTAAGGTAGAATGCCTCTAAGGTGTAGCTCTAAGGTAGAATGCCTCTGGGTTCAATCCCCAGTACCACCACCAAAAAAAAAAAAAGCAAACCCTAAACGTCCAGTAGAAGGGGTAGTGTTAAATCAATTAGCATACATCCATATGATGGAATAGTCCACACCAAAGGCCCTGAAGCTTGTAGGAAAGGGAAGGAGGAGGTACATGATTCTAGAATGTTTGACCATGATATAAGTGTATTGTGTTTGAAGAGCCTTTTATGGACTCCAGTTCTACACATGAATGGTTGATACATTTCTGTACTCTTGATTCTGGTCTATGGATCTATTTGTTTACTTCCATACCAGCTACTGGTTTTTTGTTTGTTTGTTTTTGTTTTCTTGCAGTACTGAGGACTGAACTGGCCTTGTGTCTGTTAGCATGAAGCTATATCCCTAGCCCCAATTCCTGGTTTTAAAATACTGAAGCATTAAGATTTTGGGGGGGAGTGGGTATAAACCCAGAGGCATTCTACCTCCAAGCAAATCCCCAGCCCTATTTTTTTTTTATTTTGAAACAGGGTCTTGTTAAATTGGGGAAGACCTTACTAAATTGCTGAGGCTGGCCTTGAATTTTCAATCCTCCTATCTCAGCCTCCCAAGTACTAGGATTACAGGCATGTGCTATCAGGCCTGGTTTAAGATAATTTTTTATATTTGGTGAGACAATTTCCTCCTTTTTAGTCTATCTTTTCATAATTGCCTTGGTTATTCTTATATATTTATTCACCCGTATAAATTTTAGTGCTAATCTGCCAAATATGAAAAAAATCCTATTAGTAATTTGATTGGTCATGAATTGAATTTATAGCATATTGGGGTTGAGAATGGAAAGTTTTACAATAGTGAATCATCCCAATGTATTCTTTTTGAAAATTAATAAAACTAAAGTGAAAAATCATAGAACAGCATGGAAACTCCTTATACTATAAAACTAAGAAAAAATGTGGTTCATAATTGCATTACCATGTGATCATCCCAGAACAGATATGGAGGAAGAAACTAGAAGGAAATGTAAACATGCAGGCAGTGGAATTTATTCTTTGCTCCATTTTCTACAAATTATTTTTACTTAAAAAATGCTCATTTTAACCGGGCGTGGTGACGCACACTTGTAATCCCAGCATTTGGGAGGCTGAGACCAGAGGATCCGGGTTCGCGGCCAGCCTCAGCTACCTAGTGAGGCACTCCGTAACTTAGTGAGACTCGGTTTCCAAATAAAGAATAAAAAATAGGGCTGGGGGTACAGCTCGGAGGTAGAATGCCCCTGAGTTCAATCCCCAGTACTGCCAAAAAAAATAATAAAAAAATAAAAAAGTGCTCATTTTAGCTAGGTGTGGTGATGCACACTTGTGATCCCAATACTTGGGAAGCTGAGAAAGAAGGATTGCAAGCCGGGCATGGTGGCGCACACTTGTAATCCCAGCATTTGGGAGGCTGAGACGGGAGGATCCAGGTTCGAGGCTAGCCTCAGCTACCTAGTGAGGCACTCCGCAACTTAGTGAGACCCTGTTTCAAAATAAAGGATAAAAAATAGGGCTGGGGGTATAGCTCAGAGGTAGAATGCTCTTGAGTTCCATCCCCAGTACTCTCCCCACAAATGCTCATTTTAAAAAACAGAAAAAATTTTTTTTCTACTGGTGATTGAGCCCAGCAGGGACATTCTACCTCTGCGCTATACCCCCAATCCTTTAAATTTTTTTAAATTTTGAAACAGGGTCTTGCCAAGTTTCTGAGGTTGGCCTCAATCCTGCGAATTTTTTATTTTGAAACAGGGTTTCACTAAGTTGGTGAGGGTCTCACTAAGTTTCGGAGGCTGGCCTCAAACCTGTGATCCTCCTGTCTCAGCTTCCCAGGTGTATGCCACCATGCCCATCTGTCATGGGAATTTTAACAGCCCTAGACCCAGAGACCAGGCCCTGCTCTCCACCGGTCCCATCAGGAAAAGTTGGGGCCTGGAGACAGGAACCTCAGGGTGGCTGTGGCGCAGCCCCTCACAGTTATCTCTGACAATCTCTGTGTGGGAGCCATGGGCCACCCGGTAGCCTTCTGTGGCTTCAAAATGGTGGCTGAGGCTGGCCTCAAACCTGCAATCCTCCTGTCTCAGTCTCCCAAGTACTGGGATTACAGGCAAAATGGTTGAAACAAGAAAGAAATGTTGCAAGCCGGGCGTGGTGGCGCACGCTTGTAAGCCCAGCATTTGGGAGGCTGAGACCGGAGGATCCGGATTCGCGGCCAGCCTCGGCTACCTAGTGAGGCACTCCGCAACTTAGTGAGACTCGGTTTCAAAATAAAGAATAAAAAATAGGGCTGGGGGTGTAGCTCGGAGGTAGAATGCCCCTGAGTTCAATCCCCAGTACCGCCAAAAAATAAATAAATAAATAAATAAATAAATAAATAAATAAATAAATAAATAAATAAATAAATGTTGCAAGGGGACTTTTCCTCCTCCCCTCCCACCCGCCCCCACCCGCCCCCACCCCCCCCACAGAGGGCAAGGCCTCCGGAGAGCCGAGTCAGCTGTTGGGGGCGATGGACGAGTCCACGCAGAGGAACAAGATGGATGAGCTGTGGTTAATGAGTCAGGGAGTCTGACCCCCTCATGGGCTGAGGGCTGATGGCTCTAATGACCGCTGGGCCTGGTCTCCCTGAAGACAGGCAGCCCAACCACCGGTATCCTTCACTTGCCCCCTGCCCCAAGATGCCTGGTGCAGGAAGCCCCTACTCCCCATGAACAACCCACTCTTTCCATCTCTGAGGCGCCCATACCAGGCAGGAGCAGAAGCATCAGAGCTTCACGAGGAACAAGCCAAAGGCAGAAGCAGCAATGGTGGCATTTAAAGAGGGAGAGGGCAGGAGACAGGGGAAGGCCTTCTCCACCTGGGTACAAGGTCACCTGGGCTCAGAAGGACCTTACATTTGGTAAAGGCAGGGACGCCCTCAAGACCTCCCTGGCCTCGCAAAGTGGATGCTTCCACGCAGAACTTCCTGGCATCTTATTTTTGCTTCTCTCCACCATGAGGAAGGTGGGACACAGCATCTCATCAAAGGCCCCAAATAGAGTCCCTGCCCCACCCCTAGGAGTGCCTGCTAGCCTGGTGAGATCCCAGGGCCCAGAGGCCACACTGCTGGGGGCCGGCTCCAGGTGCACTCTGTGTCCGACCTCCAGCTCTCCGTGTCTTCCCCAGGCCCATCAATTCCATCTGCCAGAGCCCCTTGGCTCCTGGCCCTGGGGAGCAGGACACACAAAGGCCTGGGGAGGGAGGGAAGAACACAGCCCCCGCACCAGCTGCTGCGTGGATGTGTACACGTAGGGGACCAGCTGGAGAACCTGCCCGCAGAATCCCGCCATTCATTCACCATCGACTCGTGACATCACTCCATGCCACGCCTGGGCTGGGTCCTGGGCACAGAGACGAGCCAGACGTGGTCCCTGGCCCAGTGCTGCTCTGAGACTGGGGGGAAAGACAGGTGTGTGAACCCCTAGGGTGAGCTATGGGGGTGATAAGACAGGGAGCTACGGTTAAGGGCAGAGATGAGGACCTGGAAGGTCAGGGAAGCTTCCGGAGTTGGGGATGTGTGAGATGAGTTTTGAATTGTGAGAAGGGAGTTTTGTCGGGCGGACAGAGGAGAGAGCATCCAAAGCAAAAGAAGCATGCAGAGGCCTGAGGCTTCCAGGAGGAAAGGTGGCCTGCGGTGGTCCAGATCGCTCGCTCAGAAGGCCTTGAGCCCAGGGCCAGAAGGGCTTCGTGGGCAGGGGAGGCTGCAGCCAAGTCTGTGAGCTGCCGAGTAGAGCTAACTTAGAGACAAGGAGACCCAGTAAAGGCCCATTCCCTGCAGTATCCCCAGCACCTGTTCAGGTGTGTAAGATCAGCTCTACCTAGGCTCTAAGGGAGGCGCAAGGCAGCTTGAGGTAGTCTTCCAGAGACAACCCCAAGCCTGAGGATGTGACCAGATACTCAGACAGTCTTCCACCAGTATGAGACAACCTCGGCAGCCCAGGAGGATGGCCTTCCAGTCCACGTCTTAGGGAGGAGTGCCCTCCTTTGGTTTCCTGTAGTGACAAACATTGAGGAAATGGGGAATCAAGCCGAAAGAATAAAATAATCCATTTCTAAACTCTGTTGCAGAAAAAGCCCCTAGCGGAGAGGCAGCAGACCCACCACCAGTCCCAGCTGTGACTGTGCTTCTAGGCAAGCTCCTTTGCCTCTCTGGGCCCAAGAGTTCAGCCCTCTTGGCCCCATGTTCCCTTTCTTTCTTTTTTTGGCAATAGGGATTGAACTTAGATGCATTTTACCTCCCAGCTACACCCCCAGACCCCCCCTTTTTTTAAATTTTGAAATAGAGTCTCACTAAATTGTTGAGACTGGCCTCGAACCTGCAATTCTCCCGTCACAGGCTCCCAAGTGCTGGGATTACAGGTGTATGCCACCATGCCTAGCTCCCTTTTTCCATTTCTTAAATGTGTGTAGAACTTTATGTTCCCCTAGCCTGTCCATTACTCTGGGCCTAACAGAATAGGTATTATCATGCCCATAATGTAGATGTTAAAATTGATGACCAACTGGGCATGGTGGCACACACCTGCAATCCTAGCACTCGGTAGGGTGAGACAGGAGGATCGTAGGTTTGAGGCCAGGCTCAGCAAATTAGCAAGACCTTGTTTCAAAATAAATTTTAAAAGCGGGAGGTGGGGGGCTGGGGTGTTCTTAGAGGTGGGACTGCTTCCCTGCCCCTTCCAATTCAGTCACCAGCACCAATAAATAAATAAGTAAATAAATAAATACCCTGATGACCAGATGGTCACCTACCTGAGCACATTAGTGGCAGAGAACATGGGGTTCCTGCTCCCCATTCCACTGCCTTTCCCTCAGAGCCTTTTTCACACTGGTGGGAAGGTACCCAGCACCTGTCTAGTTTTCTTTCTTTCTCTCTCTCTCTCTCTTTTTTTTTTGGTGTAGTACTGGGATTGAACACAGGTGCATTCTATCTGTGAGCTACCCCAGGCCACAGCCATTACAAAACACTAGTCATGGTCCCAGTCCATCCTCTGTGGAGCCGCTGCAACCTCCAAATCGACCTCAGAAACCCCATGAGCCGAGTTTATCTCAGAGTGCTGCGCTGCCAGCCCGCAGCAGGCTCCTTTCACTTACCAGCTTTTCCCTCTATGAGGCCACCATCCTTTTTTCTTTTTGAGTTCTCTCTCAGTCTCTGTCCTTCCTATCCTACAGCCCCCAACCTGAAGCTCATGTCAACATCACCTGCTCTGGACCAACAACTGTGGAACACATGCGATCCCAGTACTTGGGAGGCTGAGACAGGAGGATCACAGATTTGAGGCCAGCCTCAGTAACTTAGCAGGACTCTCAGCAACATAGCAAGACTCCATCTCAAAATAAAAAGGGCTAGGCATAGCCAGGCGTGGTGGCACACACTTGTAATCCCAGCATTCGGGAGGCTGAGACCGGAGGATCCAGGTTCGCGGCCAGCCTCAGCTACCTAGTGAGGTACTCCACAACTTAGCGAGACCCGGTTTCAAAATAAAGAATAAAAAATAGGAAGCCGGGCGTGGTGGCACATGCTTGTAATCCCAGCATTCGGGAGGCTGAGACCGGAGGATCTGGGTTCGCAGCCAGCCTCGGCTACCTGGTGAGGCACTCCGCAACTTAGTAAGACTCGGTTTCAAAATAAAGAATAAAAAAAAAAAAAAATAGGGCTGGGGGTATAGCTCGGAGGTAGAATGCCCCTGAGTTCAATCCCCAGTACCACACAAAAAAATAAATAAATAAATAAAAAAGGGTTAGGTATGTAGCTCAGAAGTAGAATGCCCTGGGTTCCATCTTCAGTAACCGCCCCCCCTCCATACACACAATATGCACATACACATAAGTGCACACAAAATTCTCTGCTTTGTGCAATCTCCTCCCACCCCCAGCAGAATGCAACTGTTCCAGCTCCCCTTTTAGTGCCCTCCCATGGCCCTAAGGCGACTGCTCTCCACAAGCAGGTGAGAGCAGGGGATGGAGGAGCCCTCCAGGTGCCAGAAGCTAGGCTGAGTTGTCATCTAATTCTTACAATCATCCTGCAAAGCCGGTGTTCTCCTGGCTGCTTTTCAAATGAGGGAACTAAGGCTTAGAAGGGCGGAGGCACTGCACCAAAACCACGCAGCTAGGCGGTGGTGGGGCCGGCTCCAGGGTCCTTCAGGCCACCCCTTCGCTCCCTTTCGTAGGAGTCTGCCTGGTGTGTGTCTGTCCGTCCCACTGGCCTGTGGGCCTTTTGCAGACTGAGACTACATCCAATTTGTCTCTGCAGCCCCAGCGCTCAGCACAGGCATGGGGACCTAGCAGGCACTCCATAAAGGTTCCCTGAACGAATGCTTGCTCTTGAAAATGACAACCTCAGCTTTCATTAGTCTGATTTATACAAGCGCTGGGATCCTCCAGGCTGCGAGGCTGGGGAACGGGCGGCTGTAATTTATCAGAAAACATGGCAACTGTTCCAGCTCCCCTTTTAGTGCAAAAAGGAGGTGAATTGATGGCAACAGCCCTGCACCGGGAAGGGCCTGCAATGGCGGATCCCCCGTCCTTGCTAACAGTCCAAAGCATGTGCCAGAAGCCCTCTACTCGTCCCCCACGTGGGCTGTGCTGCGACTGCCCATCCACCTGCTGCCTGGAGGTGGCCACAGGGGGGTCAGCTGCTGCTCATCGATCGCCCCACTCAGGATGCCAAATGGTGCCTTTGAAAGTCCATAAAGAAAGAGACACTCATTCGCCCCTGATCAATCACCTCTGGCTGCCCCTCTCGCGGCACGTGCGGGCGCAGCACAATGCCGGCTCGTCACGGGTGCTCAATCACCGTTGCAGGATTAATGGCTTTTCAGATGAGAGTAATGCCCACCTCCTTCCCCCTCGTCCCCGGGCCAGGCATGCCCAGGACAATGCCGGAGTGGCTGGGGAAGCCCCAAGCTCCCTGCGGTCCTCCTTAATCGAGATTGACGGATGTGGGGCGTGTGGTCTATAGAAGCCGCTGGGCTCCTGCAGAAGCTGAGCCGGCTCCTCCTGGGGCGGGTGGGCAGGCAGCTGCCTCGGCCTTCCCAGATGTCCAGGGGAATCCATTCTTCCTCCGATCAATGAGGCAGCCAGCTGAACCCTGAGAGCCCCACCTGAGGGGCCTGAGCCGCAGGCTGCCACTAGGCCAGGTCATCAGACCAAATGGCCCCAGTTCAGGAAGGCCTTCAAGTGATGAAGCGGGCATACTGGCTGGCTTCTCCCTGTCCCCCCAGTTTAAGCCCAGTGCCCCCCTTCCTCCGGAGGCTGCCCCAGCCTGGGCTGTGAGTGATGAAGAGGGTTTTCCTGGCCTATGACGGTGATTGCATTAGCGCTGATAACCCCAGAATTAATCATCTTAATAAGACCTGCCCGGCTGCTGATCGAGACCGATGGCTGCGTCACATTCCGGAGACACCATGCTTCCTGCTGGGCTGTGATCATGTCCTCATCTTCACGGCTCCCTGAGGCTCTCCAGGATGTGAATATTTAATTAACGTCCCTCTCCTGCTCCCTGGAGTGTTTGTAAATATGATTCATGGGCCTTATTGTTACCTCAGCTGAGCGCTCCCCGCCCTCCTCCACCGCTAACAGCTCGTGGGCACAGCCAGCTGCCTGGCAACTTAACCCTCTCCCATGTCCCACCAGAGTGCCCAGGCAGGATTTGGAATCATTCCAGTGGCCTTGGACCCAGATATAGTCCACCTTCCCTTCCACAGAACCCAGGGTGGAATTCTGGGGCCACAGCTCCACCTCACCTTTGGACCACAGGCCTGGCTCTTACTTAATGGGCCTTCAAGGATGGCCCACCAGGACAGGCACCTGGCTCAGGCCAGTAATTCACAGGAAACAGGAAATGACCCCCCAGGGAAGGCATAGCAACTACTGCCCCCAAAAAAAACATACAAGAAAACTGGATGATTGTTGGGCATGGTGGTGCACACCTGTAATCCTGGTACTTATGAACCTGAGACAGGGTTACAGGTTCGAAGCCAGCCTCAGCAACTTAGTGAGATCTTCAGCAACCTAGTGAGACCCTGTTTCAAAACAAAATAATAATGATAATAATAATAATAATAATAAAGCCGGGCGTGGTGGCCCATGCTTGTAATCCCAGCATTCGGGAGGCTGAGACTGGAGAATCCGGGTTCGCAGCCAGCCTCAGCTACCTAGTGAGGCACTCCGCAACTTAGTGAGACTCGGTTTCAAAATAAAGAATAAAAAATAGGGCTGGGGGTATAGCTTGGAGGTAGAATGCCTCTGAGTTCAATCCCCAGTACCGCAAAAAGTATATAATAATAATAATAATAATAATAATAATAATAATAATAATAGGGCCTGGATTCAGAGAAAGGCATCAACAGAACTTCGGATGGAGAGGAGAGGGAGGCCAAGCTCAGGACACAGAGTGACCACAGCAAGGATACACAATGAACCAGACAGGACCACCCAGAGAAGCCCTGGGTCTGCTCTGGAGAAGGCATGCCCCTTAGGTACAAGCTCACAGGTGGGGAGATCGCAGCCATATGCAGAGACAGGAACAGGGAGCTCTGGGATGAACACAAACACGCAGAGACTGAGGTACACGGCATGCACAGACATGCAGGAGACACATGTCCTGCCAGATATGCAGAAGGACACATGGGAGAGGTTCATGACAGATGAACAAGGCTGATACATACAAAGGCATGCTTTGGGTAAATACACAGAGAGTGCACCCATAGCTTTCAGACACACACAAGAAAACAGAGAAGTTACAGGTAAAGAGAATCACAGAGCAGGTCTATCTAGATCGTCAGACCCACACCAGAAATAGGGCAACCAACTCGCCCTAGTTTCCCAGGGACTACTTTCTCATTTTACCACTTCAGGTCCTATGTCCTTGGAACCCCCCTCAACCCCCGCAGGCAAACTGGAATAGTTGGTCATCCTAACTCAGAGACACACAGAGGCCCAACACACAAACTTCTGCACACACAAAGTCATAGATACACGTGGGCAAACGTGTGTCATATACAAAGCAGATAGAAACAAGGCAGGAGACACCCCTCTGCACCCCACCCAAAGACCAAGTACACACAGAAACACTCCTATATGCAATCACAAAGGCTGATGCATACATGCACATCTACAGAGTAAAAGACAGCAAAACGCAGCAGGGCACAGTGGTGCACGACTGTGATCTCAGTACTTGGAGGCTGAGACAGGGAGATCGTAGGTTTGAGGCCAGCCTCAGCAACTTAGTGAGGCCCTCCACAAGTTAGTGAGACTCTGTTCCAAAATAAATAAAGAGCTGGGGTGTAGCTCAGAAGTAGGATGCCCTTGGGTTCAATCCCCATCATCAGGGGAAAAAAAAGAGAGAGAGAGAGAGAGAGAAAAGAAAAGAAAAAGAAAGACTAAAACAAAGGTCCAGCAATTTTTAGAAAGAACAACGGCTGCCTATTGAATCAGTAGGCGAATGGACTGCAGCCCTTGCTTAGATGTTACAAACACTCTGGAAGTACAAGGGTAGGAGTGAGCACACCGCATGCTGGCCCAGCCCCACGGCCAGGATGCCCAGCCCCACGGCCAGGGCCACTGCTGGCTGATGTAACTGGCCCACCGTGGGGTGCCATGAACTTTCCCGCCTGCCATCATCACAGGGCAGTGAGGGAGGGTGCGTCAGGTGAGCAAAAGTGTATGAGGCGCCTAGCATAACATCAGGCACACAGGATAGTCTGCTCAAGACATTAGAGCTGCACACATCTGCAGTCCCTTTTCTGAAACACTGAAATGCCAACCACTCTGAAAAGGAAACATTTCTTCCCTTTAGGAGGAACACACAACACACACACACACACGTTACATGAGACCTTTTATTCTTCATCCAATTTCATATGTTTCATTCTTGGGTATGTGTGTGGGGGGTGGTACTGGGGATTGAACTCAGGAGCATTCTACCTCTGAGCTATACCCCCAGCACTATTTTATTTTGAAACAGTCTTGCTAAATTGCTGAGGCTGGATTCGAACCTGTGATCCTCCTGTATCAGCCTCCCTGTAATCCTGCCTGGGATTGCAGGCATGCACCACCATGCCCGGCAATATGTTTATTCTTTGGCAACCATTCATGTGTTTCTCTGTGGTAATGTTAAGGTGTTTGATTATGGTGTATATTAGTTTTGAAATCTGCAGTTTAGAATTCTGAAACATATCTGGCCTGCAAAGGTTTGAATAAGGAACTATGGACCTATGTGTATATGTACACATTCCCATTCAGGTAGAGAGTGTGTAGTTGCACGTGTGTGCATGGACTATATATACAGAATTTGGGCATCACCCTTAGCAGTATACAGAGCAAGAACATCTGTCCAACAGAAGCACTGCTCTTAACAGTATATTTTCATATACATTACTTCATGCAACCCTCCCAGACCATATGAGGTCAATGAGTATCAATATTACCCCTAATTCTTGTGTGTGTGTGTGTGTGTGTGTGTGTGTGTATGTATTCTACCTCTGAGCTATACCCCCAGGCCTTTTTATTTTTTTAATTTTGAAACAGGATCTCATTAAGTTGCAGAGGGCCTCACTAAGTTGCTGAGGCTGACCTCAAACCTGTGACCCTCCTGTCTCAGCCTCCCAAGTACTAGGATTACAAGCATGCACCACCACATCTGGCAATATTACCCCCAATTCACAGATATGGAACCAAGTTTTGGAGAAGTCTACTGTGTGGCCCAAGCTCATACAGACAGTTAATGAGGAACTGGGTCTCAAATCTTGGTCCCCAGAACTCCAGAGCCCGTGTTCTTACCTTTACACTACTTTATCCCCTACTCTCTCAACCACGTAGTGAAAAACATTCATGGAAGTAAGTGGGAGGCAACTTCAACCTCAACTCCAGCACTTGAGGCGCGAAAGTTCCAGTTAATGATCACTGACTAATAATCACAGCACCTCCAGTCGCTGTGGCCATGCTTGCAATCCTAGTACTTGGGAGGCTGAGACAGGAGGATTGCAGGTTTGAGGCCAGTGTGCCATAACTTAGCAAGACCCTGTTCCGAAAGAAAAAAAGGAGCTGAGGATGAAACTCAGAGGTAGAGCACCCCTGGATTCAATCCCTAGTACCGAAAATAAATAAATAACCAACCAACCAAAGCACAGGCGGAGGATTATCAAATTTGGAGCAGGGTCCTACTTCTGCTCCCTCTGCTGGTGCCTTGCTGGTTTCTAAGAAGGAACGGTTTCCCTTCAGCCTTCATTAGAACCATCTGGGCCTCAGAGCCAGCTGCAGCCTGTCTGCCTTTCCTGAAGTTCATCAGAATTGGGCACATCTTGGATTTTGCAATAGTGACCCAAAGTCAGCTCAATGCTTTCAAGTCATGACTCCTTTAATGAAGTAGCTTCCAGGGCCCAGGAGCAGTCTATACTACTAACTTTGAGAAATAAAATGCTCAAAAGGGAGACCCAAACACTCCTCCCTGGGTCCCAGTTCTGCCATGAATAGTACTGGGATCTTGGATAAGTCATTTAATATCTTTGGGCTTAGGCTCAGTGTTCATGTTCCTCCAGCACTTAAATGCCATAATTTAAGGACTAGAACCTTTCTCACCTCAACCAAACAGGGCTCTGACCTTGCTTTTCAGGGGTCAGAGGTCATTTACACAGCCCCACCCAGACAGCCTACGTTTAGAGGGTAGAGGGAAGGTTCCACCTGGACTGGATCCATCATCTCGAGTTTTGTTCTTTTCTAATAAAAATTTTCTGATGGGAAGGAGAGTTGCTATATATAACTATAGTAGACTGATGGTTCCCAAATGTGGCTGTACATTACACTCACTTGGGAAGTTTTTCAAAATCTGATTGTCCAATCCATACCCTAGGATAATTACATCATGATCTCCGGGGAAAGCACCCAGACATTGATAGTCACTTGGTTCCCTAGGTGATTCCAATGTGCAGCTAGCCAGGTTTAAGAACCAGTGCTTCTTGCCAGGTATGGTGACACATGCCTGTAATCCCAGTACTTGGGAGGCTGAGACAGGAGGGCCACAGATTTGAGGTCAGCCTCAGCAACTTAGGCCCTCTGCAACTTAGTGAGGCCCTGTTTCAAAAATAAAAAGGACTGGAGGTATAGCTCAGAGGTAGAATGCCCCTAGGTTCAATCCCTAGTACCCAAAACAAAACAAAAAGACAGAACCAGTGCTTCTCAAATTTAAACATGACGAAGGTCACTGGAAGCTTGCTAAAATGTAGATTCCAATTCAGCAGACTGAGCTAGGGTCTTGGGTTCTGCATTTCTTACATGTTCGCAGTTGATGCTACCTGACCGCAGACAACAGGGGCCAGCCAACCAGGAAGTCCCTTCCAGCTCAGACAATCTATGGAGCTTGTGCCCTTCCTTCCAAGAACTGATTGTGGGCCTCCCAGCTTCCAACTTCACTACCAAGATGGAAGGCCTGCGGCCAGCCCACCAACCAGGCTGGCCTGTGAGGTCACTCCGTGGTGACCCAGGACTAAAGCCCAGCTGGTCAGAGAAGTAAGTCTGTGATACCCTTCTCTCCTGGCTCTGGCTTAAGCACACACTAAAGGCTCAACGAATGTCAGCTACTTGTGTGTATTCTGCTAGGGGACTCCATGGTCCCTAGGATCCCTTTAGTTGTCCTCGGGGACAACTAAAATAAATAAATAAATAAAATAAAATAAATAAAAAGGACTAGGGGTATAGTTCAGAGGTAGAATGCCCCTAGGTTCAATCCCTAGTACCCAAAACAAAACAAAAAGACAGAACCAGTGCTTCTCAAATTTAAACAAATAAAATAAATAAATTAAATTTATTCACGTGGCCAGACATTCCAGACTCCAGAAGTCTCTGATGAGCCCAAGGTAAGGGATGAGGGCTCCCCTCTGCTCTACTGTGTAACCTGGGACTAGGCACCCCCTCTCTGGGCCTGCAGGTCCCCATCTTTACAATAAACCAGCAGAGTGGGGTGGTCAGAGGATGTAATCGGGGCCGACACACCTGGGCTCACCTCCCAGCTCTGTGTCTCACTAGCTGAGTGCTCTTGGGTATGTACTTCATCTCTCGTGCCTCAGTTTCCTCATCTGTAAATGGGTGTCTGGATCATGGCCCAGTGATGAAGAGTAGACAAGTGAATAATCATACAGTACTTGCTATGGGGCCTGGCACACACTAAAGGCTCAACAAATGTCAGTTACTTGTGTGTATTCTAAGGGACTCTATGGTCCCCAAGATCCCTTTAGTCCTGATACTGTCTGCCCCTCTGACTCCCAGTCCAGTGCCCCTTCCACTCGATTAACCTAGAAGAAACCCACCAAGCAGGGCAAGTACAGCCTGACCACCATTCTTCCCCAGGAATCTAGCTCTTCTTTGTCCTGTTTTGCTGACTCCCAGATTGTCCCTGGCAGGGCATGGTCGGTCGCCCCAGCCCCCACTAAGAAAAGCTACCCTGAAGACCCCCACTGGGACCCTCTTCAGAGTCCCCAGCTTCCAGGGACTGAACTCTGACCCCCATTCTTCCAGCATGAATTGGGCCTATCTAAGGGTGTGGGGCCAGGCTAGGGAGCCCCTGAGGGGCTGAGGCTTCCAGGCAAAAGTAGCAAAGCTCATCAGAAATGTCCTGGACAGGGATGCAGGTCTGTGGTCTGGGAGGAGCTGGCAGCATGGAGTTTGCAAAGGTTGCCAGCCAGAGAACAAAGGGGTCTTGGAGAGACATCCCAGGACAGAGCTCCTCCCCCTGGAAATCCACACCAGGAGAGGGAACAGCGGGAACTAGCTGCACTCTGTAGTAGCCAGCTAGGAAGACCCTTTTGGGGGGAGAAGTGACCCAGTCTGGGATCCCTGGATTCTGAGGAAACATCACTTGACTCCAAGAAGAGTCCCTCTACAGACGGCTCCTTGCAAACTGACCCCTATTGGAGCTGTGAGGGCCTTGGAACTTGCTCAGTTCCAGCCCTTTCCCCAGCAGTGAGCTGCGTCCTCCACCCTGAATGCCCTTTCCTCTTAGTCTGCCTGCTCAGTTCCTATTCATCCTTCAGAGCCCTGCATAAGCTTAACATCACCTTCCCTGGGAAGTTCAGACTTGCCAGCAGCAAGACGCCCTCTCCCCATCTCCCCAAAGCGCCTCCCCTGGCCCCCTTCACAGCCAGGACTCCTGCCCCTTCAGAGGTCTCCTGTGAAGCCCGAAGCACCTTCCCAAATCCAAATGTAGTGGTGATCCATGTCACCCCACCCTTCACCCCATACCAGACTGTCTCTCCAGATCCAGAGTCCCATAATGTGGCAAATAGACTCCCTTATCCTCAAGGTTTCCCAGAATGCTCCCCTGTGTTACACCACTGAAGTTCACACCCTGAACAGGTCCATCTGTTGGTCCCCTTGAACCTTAACACTATTATATACAAGGGCAGAACTCAGTACCTTCCTTATAAAATTGTCTACACCATCAACGTTGGTGGTTTCACCTTCTATGCCAACTCCAAGCTAGAAACCCAGCACCTATTTCTCCTTATCCTTCAGCTCCAACATCCAATTAGTCACCTTGTCCTGTGAATTTACTTCCTACACAGTCCTCAAATCTGATCCCTCCTGAAGCTGAAGTCTTCTTTCTCTCTTCCCTGGACCACTGTGGTAGACTCCTCGTCGGTTTCCATGTATCAGCTCTGGGTCTCCTTTGAGTCATCCTCCACCAGAGGCATCTGTTTTAAAAGCAATCTGATGCTGGGCGTGGTGGCACACGCTTGTAATCCCAGCATTCGGGAGGCTGAGTCCGGAGGATCCAGGTTCGCGGCCAGCCTCAGCTACCTAGTGAGGCACTCCGCAACCTGGTGAGATTCGGTTTCAAAATAAACAATAAAAAATAGGGCTGGGGGTATAGCTCAGAGGCAGAATGCCCCTGAGTTCAGTCCCCAGTACCACAAAGAAAAAAAAAAGCAATCTGACCAAGTCATTTTTGTCCTTAAAAACTTTCCATGGCTCCCACCATCTCTCAGTCTATGAAACATCAGTCCTGTAGTATATTCCACATACAACCTCAATATGTTTAGGACATGCTGCACACCAAATCCTCTTTAAGATTCTTAGTGACATTAGCATCTTAAAGATGGCTTCGTCATTATCCTAAATACCAGTGTCTTGATCACTGACCATGCTCATCTGCCTGCCCTGGCACACCAGTCCTTCAATGTCATCCCACTTTCTCCCCAGCTACTAAGCCCGGTCCTGCCTTCACTTTCCCCCTCTACTGCCCAGGTCCCCTGGTCCTTCAACTCAACCTTTTTTGCCCCCACTCCCAGTTGCTCTCCTTTTCTGTCTCTCTGCACCCGGTCACACACCCACCATGTTCCCTGTGTGTTGGAGTCCCAGAGTGGCTGGAGAAAAGCGTATTACACCAGGAGAGCTGCAGCCAGTCCCAGACCTGCTTTTCAACCTCCCCATAGCCCTGCCTGCTGCCAGGCACCATTTCTCTGCATCCAAAGCTACCTCTCATTTCCAGAAGGGGCTCTTCCAAGTCATTGCAACCTGCCCCTCTTTCTTTGCAGAAGACCTATCTCCTACTTTCCAGGAAAAGGAGAGGACACAAATAGAACTCCCTTAACTTCTGCTTCCCTTGCCTGGAAGGCAGGCTCCTCCACCTGCACTCTGAGTCTCCTTTTCTCCTGCCACCCCAACCTGTGTCCATCTCCCATTCCTCCTGCTTCTTCCACTTTTCCTTTAGTCACTGCACATAAATATGTTCAAATTTCTTCCATCCAAAATGCAAAGCCAGGTGTGATGGCACATGTTTGTAATCCTAGTACTTGGGAGGCTGAGACAGGAGGATTGCAGGTTTGTGGCCAGCCTCAGCTACTTAGTGAGGCCCTCTGCAACTTAGTGAGACCTTGTTTCAAAATAAAGAATAAAAAATAGGGCTAAGGGTGTAGCTCAGAGGTAGAATGCCCCTGGGTTCGATCCCCAGTACTGAAAAAAAAAAAATGCAAACAAAACTCCAAATGATCCTTTGCTGCTACCTCCACTAATAGCTTCTCACCTATCTCTACATGCTTTTCAAAAGAGCCATCAGCACTTATTTTTTCTTCCTTCCATTTGTACTGGGGATTGAACCCAGGAGCATTCTACCTCCAAGCTATATCCCCAGCCCTTTTTATTTTTTATTGAAACAAGTTGCTGAGGGTCTCACTAAGTGGCTGAGGCTGGCCTCCTACTTGCAATCCTCCTGCCTCAGTTTCCCAAGTACCGGGATTACAAGCATGTGCCACCACTCCTGGCTTATGTATATTTTCTGATTCTGATTTCACTCTTATTTCCAAACTCAACCCCCTGCAGCCTATCTTCAGAGGGTACCACCTTTTGAAGTTGCTGCGGCCACAGTAACCAAGACTATCTTGCTGCTCACCTCGGGGATGCTCGGTGGCCCTTGCCCCTCTCTGGAGCTGTTGTTACTGTTGGCGAATCCCTTTTTAAACAAGCTGTGCCCCTTTGGCTGGTAGGACATCACCCTCTAGTTTTCCTCCTCCTCCCCTCCTGCTTCCTTTGAACCTGCCGCAATCCACCTGACCCCCAAAATGCTCAGAGTCCCGAGCTCTGCCCTTGGCCTTCTGCACTTCATTTTCGGAGTCCTGTCCCCAGGCATCGCATCCACACTCGTGTCTTTAATTGCTCACTGAACACACATGACTCTCAAATCCCTGTGTTCTGTTCAGACCAACGTCCTGAACTCTAGGAGGACATTTCCCACTACCCACTAGATCCTGGACACCCCCAGACAACCTGAACTCCTCAGACAGAACTTACCTGCCACCTGTGTGCTCTCCACAGCAGTGAATGAGACTCCCAAGAGAGCAACAGAGACATCTAGGAGTCACTCTGGCCTCTGCCCCACCGCCCCACCCTTACTAATCACGTAATTTTGTAGGGCCAACCTGGCTGCACAAGGACCATCACCTGGAAAACTTGCCAAACACAGCCTCCTGGACCCTACTCCTGACTTATTGAATACGAATCTTCAAGATGGGTGTCTAGGAATCTGAATTTCTAGAAAGCCCCCTCCACCACACTCAGGCTGCTGTGATGCTTGGCTCAAAGCACAGACTGGCTTTAGGAAACCACCCTTCCCTGACCCATCCCTCTGCCCACTGCCAACACCACGGTTGCTTGCTTTGCTCAGGGAAGCAGGCTCCTTCCAGTGCCCCTAGAAATTTGCCAGCCCCTCTGATCCATTCTCTACCCGGTGGCAACGGCAACTTTCCAAAAATGCAACAAGACCACGGTTCAGCTCAGCTTACATCCTCCAATGTGCCCACTCGGGGAACCCTGTGGCCCCTTGTCCTAGGTGGAGTGACTTTTCTCCTGTCTCGCTCACTTCACGCTATGCAATCTAGCCATGCTGGGACACACGGTCCCCAAGCGCACAGCTCTGTCTTATGACTCCTGTCCTTCTTTTTGATTGTACCACATCACTCAGTCCTGCTAGATCCACTCTTAAGGCTCAACCCAGGGTGGACTAAACACCTGCCACTCAGGCACTGTTAGCCCACAGGGGGTCACAGTTTTCTAGGTTTCTCCCCCAGTTAAAGAACAAACCCCCAGGACAGGATCTTGATTGATCCAATCTGGGGTTACCACAGCAGCCCCATCCTCTGCCTCCTGCATCAAGGACCAGGTACTTAATTTGCAGATTCCATGTAAAAAGAAAATGTGGACCCCCTTTTTTTGGTGCGGTACTGGGGATTAAATCTCTGAGCTATACCCCCAACCCTATTTTATTTTGAAACAGGATCTCGCTAAGTTACCCCATACTGCTGACCTTAAACCTGAGATCCTCCTGTCTCAGCCTCCCAAGTACTGGGATTACAGGCATGCACCACCAAATCTGGGCTCAGACGCCTTTTCAAAAATTATTAGGATTTTCCAAATGGTACTAGTGAAGCGTTACTGCTTTTTCATTTTTCAATCCATCTACCAAGCCTTCCTAAGTACAAGGTCCTGTGTGACTGCACAGGTCATATATGCATAAAGCCAGTCCCACCCACACCCCTGTCCAGCCAGCGATGGCCTCTCTCCACTCTCTTGAGCTCAGCTGCTTTCTTAGCTCCTTAGGGCCTCTGGGCAGGAGACGAGCCCGAGCTACAACCAGAAGTCCAGGGCCCTGCTCAGCAAGCACTCAGCACAGATCACACCCAGACTCTGGGTAATCTTCACCACATACTACCTCTGGGCTATGGAACACTTCTGCCCTTCTCAAATCAATGCAGAGTTATCGAGCCCCACCTGGCTGGGCCTCAGGAAAGCACATGTTGATAAACTTTAATCACTGCCCTCCAGAAGTTCAGTTTATAGCAGAGTTAAGACTTAAATAAGAGCAGGAGTCAGGCATGGTGGCACACGCTTGTAATCCCAGTACTTGGGAAGCTGAGACAGGCACGAGGCAGGTTCAAGGACAGGCTCAGCAAGATGGCAAGACCCTCTGCAACCCAGGAAGGCCCTGTTTCAAAACAAAAAAAATAATAAAAAGGGCTAGGAGGTAGTAACCCCTGAATTCAACCCCCAGTAAAACACACACACACACACACACACACACACACACACACACACACACAGCAGGACCCAAAGGATCCTCTGAGTTCAAAGAAAAATTGTCACTTTGATTAGGAGATGAAGTTAGCAAAAGAGACAGCATAAAATGGGCTTTGACTAATGAACAAGATTTTATCAAGCTGAGGGGGAAAAGGGCACTCCAGGGAGAGGACACAGCATGGCCAAAGGCTTAGAGAGGGGAAGATGCATAGCAAGTTCTAGAATCCTGAGAGGTTCAGCTTGGCTGCGATGCACAGATGGTAAAATAGAGAAAAGAGGCTGGAAGGAGAATTTGAGGTCTGCGTTGAAGAGCCGTGAGAGCTGCAGGGGGAGCGTGTGTCCTTCCTTGGTGGAGACACTGAGGGGACTTTTATGTACGGTCCACATTCTGGAACAAAGGGAGAAGGCAGGAGACTTGCTCGGCTTGGACTTTCCAGCCTGCCCGCAGAGTTCAAAGCCCTGCTTTTCTGCAGAACGGGATGAAACTTCTGGGTTCTAGAGCTCCTTCCGTCCACCCCTCCTTGCCTAGAAATCTGTCTGGAGCCAGTGACAAAGGGATGGTGGCCAGTCTTATGACTGCACGTGGAGGACCCACAATCTCGCGCGAGCCTGAGGCTGCTGTGGGTGGGGGCTGGGGTATTCCCGCCACGTGTGTGTGTGTGTGTGTGTTAGTCCGGAATAGAATATCCAAGTGGGAAGGGTGGGGACCAGGCTAGCTCGTGACACCCAGAAGGCACGACTGAATAGGAAGAGAGTGGTTCCATTCCCTGAAGGTCCCTCTACTTACTTTAACTTCAAAAACTGGAGAGAATAATGTGCAATCCCCACTGCCCTGCTTCAACAATGATCCCCTCCCAGCCAGACTCCCACCACCCACTTTAAAGAAGGATGTGGGTGGCCTGGGAGAGAGGTTCGCCCCCTCCCCCGGGGGGGCGCGGCCCCACGAGGCCCCTCTGGAGGCGGGGACGCGGAGGGGCGGAGGGGCGCCTGTCGGGGCGGGGAGTCGGGCTCGCCGGGTGGGGGCCGCGGGGGGCGGGGCGGGGCCGCGGCGCGGGGGGGGGCGCTCTCCCCGCCACTGAAGGCGCGCGCGCTGGGCGCAGAGCGCCAGTCTCCGCCTCGCAGCTCCGAGTGCGCCCGCTACGCCGCTGCTGTCCGCGCCTGCCGCTGCCTTCGCCTTGCCGCCGCCGCCGCCGCCTCCACCATGCCCAACTTCGCCGGCACCTGGAAGATGCGCAGCAGCGAGAATTTCGACGAGCTCCTCAAGGCGCTGGGTAAGCTGGTGCGGGGGGGCGCGCCCCGACGGGGAGAAGCCGCTCTGGGGCGGCCGGGGCGCAGAGAGGGAGGATATTGGGGAGCTCTAGGCAGAAGGGAGCCCATGGAGCGATGAATCGCGCGAGCCCCTATTTTCAGCGGCAAGCAGTGCCCGGGACGACCCATTCAGCAACCGTTGGCTGGGTGCTTGGCGCCTTCCCCGACGGCTCCTCCTCGATACCAAGGTAGACCGTAGCGAGGAGAGATTACTGGAGTACAAGAAGGGTAAGGGACTTGACACTCCAAGATTCAATTCGAGACGAGGCTCTGCCACGAATTCACTGGGTAACTCGAGGAAAGACCCTCACCGAGCCTCCGTTTCTCATCTCGAAAAGCAGGGCGAGGACAGGGAGACAGCGTGGATCCATTTTAAGGCCCCTGTCTAAAGTTGGAGGGGCTGGGAAGTGTCCAACAGGTCCGGGGAGGACGCGCGGGTGGCGAGGCCGGGTGACCCGAGCCAGCGGTGCACCCGCCCTTTCCTGCGCAGGTGTGAACGCCATGCTGCGGAAGGTGGCGGTGGCTGCGGCGTCCAAGCCGCACGTGGAGATCCGCCAGGACGGGGATCAGTTCTACATCAAGACCTCCACCACGGTGCGCACGACCGAGATTAACTTTAAGGTCGGAGAAGGCTTCGAGGAGGAGACAGTGGACGGACGCAAGTGCAGGGTGAGCCCCCGTAGCCCACGCAGCGTTCCCCGGTCCCCCCTCGCCACAGCCCATGGCCAGCGACAAGAATCTATGGCTCCCTTTGCAGCCTGGGGCTCGCATTCGTTGCAGGGTGTGTCACAGGCTCTTTGCAGGAAGGGTTTGTGCCACCTGGTTGTCCTGGGCTGGGGAGAAAAATCCTACCCCCATTCCCTCCCAATCTCACCCCGTAGCCTCCTCCCGAGGTGTAATAGGAGCGCTTGAAGCGCGGGTTCCGGATTGCTTGGCGTTTCCCGCTGCGGCTTTTGCAGCGGTTCCGGCGACCTCCGCGCAAAGTGCCTGGCCGCCCTGGAGGAGGAGGTCGTAGGGGCTGCCTGGCTTCCCGGCCGCGCTGCTGCCACGTTTCGCGTCGCAGGTGGAGCGGCTGCGCTCGCGTCCCGCCCCCTGCGTCCCTGAGCCGCCTGGGAACGCTCTGGATTCAGTTTCAAGCAGTCCCGGTGGCCCCCGCACGGCTCCCCGAGCGGCCCTCCGCCCTTAGCCCGGTTCCTTAAAGGAAAGGCTGAATCCTTCCAAAAGCAAAGCCAGTTCAGGCTGGGAAAATGGGCCAAGTGCCCTCTTTACGTCCTCAAGGACGAAAGGTGTTTTATTTCTCAAACATGGGCCTGCAGCAAGGATTTGTGTATTCCTTTTTCGCAAGGGTAAAAAATGTGTTAGGTTAAGCAGTTGGAAAAATAATCACTTATTTTAAATAGGTGACAGAATTCCTCCCTGGCTTTCTCCATTGTTTTAAAAATGAAAAAAAAAAAAAAAAAAAAAAGGTAATATTCCAGAGTGGGGAAATTGTTTCTTTCATCATCCTTGAGCCCATGGCCAGTGGAATTCTGGTCACCCAGCTTGGGAGAGGGACAGAGAGACGCAGCACTCCAGGAGTAGGATGACTCACAAAGCAATTTTTTTTGAGGTACTGGGGATTGAATCCAGGGGCATTCTACCGCCAAGCTCCACCCCAGTCCTATTTTTTATTCTTTATTTTGAAACAGGGTCTCACTAAGTTGCGGAGAGCCTCACTAAGTAGCTGAGGTGGTCTCGAACCCAGATCCTCCAGTCTCAACTTCCCAAGTACTGGGATTACAAGTGTGCACCACCACACCCAGCTACAAGGCAGTTTTTGACCTCCAGAATTGTCATAGCCTGAAAATGATGTCCAGGTTAGGAGTTGGTGGGATCTGAGGTCCAGGTTGCCACATGGTTTGCAAATACAAAAGAGTAGGGCAGGGTTGTTAGAACCAAGGCCCTGGAGTCTAAGGGAGAAGGCTGGGCAATAGGCAGGTCTCAATTTAGGGTCATCCAATGGTGGCTACTGTCAGGGAAGGTAGTAGTTCTGATTTAAAAAAAAAAAAAAAAAATCAGAGGTTCATACAGCAGCCCGGAGAGCAGGGCTTTATTTATCCCCAACCCCCTTCTCTCCCCTCCCCACCCCACCTTGCCTAATGAATGTGTCCCATATGTTAGTTAAAAAGTGATTATGTGCACATTCAGTACTGCCCCAGCCAGCTGTACCACTCTTGCTTTGTGCAGCTGCAGGGAATTCCCCCTTTTTGCCTACCACTTCCAGCAACATCAAGACCCTTCAGATTCGTTTGATTTTTTAAAATTTTTCTAGGTGTTTCCCACTTCCAGAAATGGACTGCTTTAGAGCCTTTCCCTAAAATGTAACCCTCTATCATGGCCTGCTTTTAAACTGTACCCTTACTTTCCTAAATAAGCCTCTTATATTCCCCTAAAAATATAAACTATCTCCAGAAGGATGTAACTTGGAAAGGGGAAGCATTTTTAGCCTCAGAGCCATACACCCAGGTTTGTCAGAGAAGGCTGTGAGCTACATTTGATGAGGAGTGCAAACAGAACGGTAGGTTATCCCCAAACCCATGCAGGGAACCAAGCTTCTGACCTACTGGCTACACATGTGCTTACAAACATGGTGTCTTAACTGCTGCAAAATTGTGTGGTTTTGATACGAAGATTCCTGACGTTTAAACTAAAATTGCTTGAAGAGGTCGTCCATTTTGCCATAAATGCATGCTTTGAGTTTTATTCCTAAAGATATAAGGCATGCCCCGAGGCTTTGCTGCTTTGGTGAGTCTATGGGTGAATACAAGGTATATTTATACCCCAGAAAATCCGTGACCAGCACTCTGAATCTGGAGAAGATTCTGTGCCCCGCTGACAAGGACCATGTGTTGCTTCTCCGCACAGCAGTTATTCTCCCGTGCCCATTGTTGTCTCTGCTCCCGCTGCTGAGACTGTAATTAATGTCACTAATGGTTTTCCTGCCTGCAGAGTTTACCCACTTGGGAGAATGAAAACAAGATCCACTGCACTCAAACTCTTCTTGAGGGGGACGGACCCAAAACCTACTGGACCCGCGAGCTGGCCAACGACGAGCTCATCCTGGTGAGGGCCCTTTGACCCTGAAACAGTCCCCCAGCCACCCAGATGATTCTGAGTGGGCCACACAAACAGGCCCTCACACTTCCATTCAGAAAGATATTTGCCTTGCTTTCAAATCTGCTCTTTTCCCTTTCTCTCTCTCTCTCTCTCTCTCTCTCTCTCTCTCTCTCTCTCTCTCTCTCTCTTTCTTTCCCTCCCTTTGTCTGTACCCCCAGCCCCCTTTGTGGTACTGGGGTTGAACCCAAGACCTTGAATCTGCTAGGTAAGTGCTTTATCACTGAGCTACAAACCCAGTCCTTTGGGTTAAAATTTGAGCAGAAAAGCCGGGCATGGTGGCACACACTTGTAATCCCAGCATTTGGGAGGCTGACACCAGAGGATCCAGGTTCGAGGCCAGCCTCAGCTACCTAGTGAGGCACTCTGCAACTTAGTGAGACCTGGTTTCAAAATAAAGAATAAAAAATAGGGCTGGGGGTATAGCTCGGAGGTAGAATGCCCCTGAGTTCAATCCCCAGTACTGCAAAAAGAAAAAAAAAAAGAAAAGAAAAAAGAAAGAAAGACTGAGGTGAGAGTTTAGGTCAGAGGAAATCATTGTTAAATGGTTGCCAGGAGAGAAGAGTGGCTGAGAGGGCCGAACGGGGGCTAGAAACAGGCTAGAGTGTCTGCCTTGTCCAAACTGCTGTATCCCCAGGCAGCAGTAGATGACAAGCTTTAAGTCAATTCCCCAAACCCCAGCCCTCCCTCCTTCAGAATGCTGAGGCTCTGTAAGGTCCCCCAGGCTCACACTAAAGAAGGGATTGCTTTTCCTCTTCTAACTATGCATTTTTCTGGCTGGGAATGATTTAAGAAATTTTTAGAGCCAGGCGTGATGGCATGCGGTTGTAATCCTAGCATTTGGGAGGCTGAGACCAGAGGATCCAGGTTCGCAGCCAGCCTCAACTACCTAGTGAGGCACTCTGCAACTTAGTGAGACCTTGTTTCAAAATAAAGCCTAAAAAAGCCGGGCCACTAATCCCAGCATTCGGGAGGCTGAGACCTGAGGATCCGGGTTCGCGGCCAGCCTCAGCTACCTAGTGAGGCACTCTGCAACTTAGTGAGACCCTGTTTCAAAATAAAGAATAAAAAATAGGGCTGGGGGTATAGCTCGGAGGTAGAACTCCCCTGAGTTCAATCCCTAGTACCACAAAAATAAATAAATAAATAAATAAAGCCTAAAAAAAAAAATAGGGCTGGGGGTGTAGCTCGGAGGTAGAATGCCCTGAGTTCAATCCCCAGTACTGCAAAAATAAATAAATAAAATAAAGAATAAAAAATAGGCCTGGGGGTGTAGCTCGGAGGTAGAATGCCCCTGAATTCAAAGAAAGAAAAGCAATTTTTATCACATCAGCACTGAAAGCTATAGAGAACATTTTTACCCCTGGTCTTATTACTAACTCCAATGACCTTCAGGAGCCAGGCAGGTAATGCTTATTTGGGGAGCATCTGAATGTCAGACAGTGGGGATGGATAAGGCCTTTGGAACTGGAGAAGGGTTAGCTCTGCCCTAAAGTATGCAGATTGAGCTAGGTGTGGTGGCACACACCTGTAATCCCAGCACTTGGGAGACTGAGACAGGAAGATTGCGGGCTTGCAGCCAGCCTCAGCATGTAGTGAGACTCATCAACCTAGTGAGACTCTGTTTCAAAATAAAAATACAATAGGGCTGGGGGTGTAGCTCAGAGGAAGAATGCCCCTGGGTTCAATTCCCAGTCCACACACACACACACACACACACACACAAAACATTCAGACGGACCGGGTATGGTGGTGCTTACTTGTAATCCCAGTACTTGGGAGGCTGAGACAGGAGGATCACAGGTTCGAGGACAGTCTCAGCAAGTAGTGAGACTCTCATCAACCTAGTGAGACTCTGTTTCCAAATAAGAAATAAAATCGAGCTGGGGGTGTAGCTCGAAGGTAGAATGCCTCTGGGTTCAATTCCCAGTACCACCAAAAAAAAAAAAAAAAAAAAGTATGCAGACTGAAACATTTTAAACATCTCCAGCCAAACAAAACCTGCCAGGTGATGCCACAGTAGAAAGTTTAATCACATGCGCCCCCCCCCCCCCTGTTTTAGGCAGAGGAACAAAAGAGGGCTGGGAGGGCAGGCGAACCCCATGGAACTCGCCCATGAAGCACTTTGTATTTCAGAACTGACCCACCTGCCCTTGCAACCCTCTTCCCCCCACTCCAGACTAGAAAAGGAAAAAGGAATTGTGAGTAAGCAGGAATTTATATCCTTTGTTCTCTATTAGATGGTGTGTGTGTGTGTGTGTGTGTGTGTGTGTGTGTGTGTGTGTGTGTGGTACTGAGGATTAAGCCCAGGAGTATTCTACATCTGAGCTACACCCCCAGCCCTACTTAATTTTTTTGGTTTTTAGTTTTGAAACAAGGTCTCACTAAATTGCATAGGACCTCACTAAATTGTTGAGGCTTGACAGCAAACCTGTGATCCTCTCGTGTACTGGGATTACGGGCGGCATGCGCCACCACACCTGGCTCCATTAGACATTTTGATAACATCTCCCCTTTAAGACCTCCTGCCCCATCTTAGTGAATGTTACCCCAGAATATTGTGAATAAGAGACAGGGGAGGTATGCCAAAAAAGGGCTCTGTCTGTGACTTGGGCATGGACCCTCCCTTTCCTGGCTCTGTCCCCCTCTATAAAATGAGGGGTTGAGCAGAAGCTTGATTCCTGAGGTCCCTCTCAGCTCTGAAATTACATGTTTATTGTACAAGAAGACCCTAAACAGAGCTGTCTCTACTGCTATAACTGAGTTGGCTTGCGATCTCTCCCCCTCTTTTCTCTCCCCCTTCTTGTCCTTTGCTGGGATGATTTAACATGCTTTTCTCTTCTCATAGAGAAGGGACTGGCTTAATTTGCAACCTGGTTAATGTTGTTTCCAGGGAAGGAATAGTTGATGGGGTTGGGGAGCAATTTGTGGCTGACTTGGAAATCTAGGAGAAAAGGCCCATATGGTTCACTGGGACCAGAGACAGAAAATAGCAGCTGATTTTAGTTGTTGAGTATAGCTGAGGAATAGGATGTTTGCACTGAGAAAGAGTGATTTTGTTAACCTGAGCAGCCAGTTACCAGCCAAATTCTGCTGGAAGGACTCCACCACCTCCAAATCCCCCAGGCCTCACACACTGCACTTCTACCCATGCATCCTTCCCTGGCTCAGCAAACACATCAGGCCTCAAGGGGAGCATTAATTCTTGGCATTTGGGATGTGAAATGTGGGCTTTTGTTTCAAGGGTTATTATCATTAATAAATTCCAAACATCAGGAGATGTAATCTCCATATAACAAGAGGCAAGTTATTCTAGTTAAGTTGAAATAAGCTCTCCTAGCACCAATAGTAAATTGCCCCTGAGCTGTAAGTTGTCTTCCTCTGAAAACTGAGTATACTCATTGTGTGTGTGTGTGTGTGTGTGTGTGTGTGTGTGTGTGTGTGTGTGTGTGTGTTTGTGTGTGTGTGTGGTACTGAGAATTGAGCCCAGGGGCATTCATCCAAGCTACATCCTCAGTCCTATTTTATTTTTTATTTTGAAGCAGGGTCTCACTAAGTTGCCAAGGGCCTAGCGAAGTTGCTGAGGTTGGCCTCAAACCTGTGATCCTCCTATCTCAGCCTCCGAAGTACTGGGATTACAGGTGTGTGCCACCACCCCCGGCTTCAAATTCTTAAATTTTGGTGTTCCATTTGATACTCCATAGCCACAGAGCTCAAGGTTCCGGAAAACCAGTGTGGTTCTGCAGGGTTCAAACATTTGAAAAGTGAATTTATGGTGGCAACTCCACCCCTCCACCCCCTCCCTCAGCACACAGAATCATCTGCATTCCTCACTACTAGGGAAAGAGGATAGGTGTCCAGAAGCAGATAACACTACTAGACTGATCAGAGGATCCCTATCTTGTATAATCACTTAATCATTTGCTTCCATAATAACCATGCAAAAGCGGGACGTGGTGGTGCATGCCTGTAATCCCAGTACTTGGGAGGCTGAGATAGGAGGATCACAGATTAGAAGACAGCCTCAGCAAGTAATGAAACTCTCATCAACCTAGGGAGATCCTGTTTCCAAATAAGAAATAAAATTGGGCTGAGGGTATAGCTTGAAGGTAGAATGCCTCTGGGTTCAATCCCCAGTACCACAAAAAAAGCTAGACTGAAAGTATTTCCCTGAAGTACATATGTTGGGATAATGCCCCAGCAAGTACTGAGAACTTCTTATGACCTAAGGGTTCTAGGGATAAGAATCTGAGATCCCCTTCCCAAAATCTGTGCAATTATTACGGTCAACTAAAAAGAAAAAAAATTTCTTTGTGTGTGTATGGTACTGGGGATTGAACCCAGGGGCATTCTACCTCCGAGCTACACCCTCAGCTCTATTTTTTTAATTTTTATTTTGAAGCAGGGTCTCACTAGGTTGATGAAAGTCTCACTACTTGCTGAGACTGTCCTGGAACCTGCAATCCTCCTGTGTCAGCCTCTCAAGAACTAGGATTACAAGCGGGTACGCCACCACGCCCAGCCTGGTTTTTAACTTCTTTTGAATCTCAGGACACTTTGAGGATCTGATAGATAAGAGCCATCCAGAAGATAAATATACTTTTGCAGACAGATGTGCCCACATCAGTTCTACTGATTGGGGAGGTTTCAGTTTCTGCTTTGGTTTTTGAACATACTCGCTGCTCTCCTGTTCTAACTGCCTATGAGAGAGGCCCAGGACAGCAGGCCTGTGAGTAATTGCTAGTTTTTGGAAAAGTTGAAACAGCTACCTTATGGGCAGTAACATTTTAGGAGCCAGAAGAAGGATGGTTTCTATGGAATGATTTGTGTCCCCTCTACAGCAAAGAGTCACAGAATTTTAGCTGGATTATCTTGTTCAAGTCCACCCTTACCCTCAACAGCATCCGCCCTCCCCCCACCCTCACAAGCCTGGAGAGGAAGAGATTGCCCAGTCTGACCCAGCTGCAAGTTGCAGCGCTAGGTCAGGATGCCGTTGCTGTGCATTTGCAGCTGAGGCCAATTTCCCAGTTTACAAGTGACTGGAGTATTATAGTTATCCCTCGCTATCCGTGGGGGATTGGTTCCAACACTCCCTGCAGGTGCCAAGATTGATGGATCCTCAAGTCCTTTCCATAAAATGGAGTCATATTTGCATATACCCTACGCAGCAGTCCTCCCATATACTTTGAATGATCTCTAAATGACTTATAATACCTAATACAATGTAAGTGCTATATAAATAGCTGTTCTGCTGTGTTCTTTAGGGAATAATGATGAGAAAAAGAAATGTGCATGTGTTCAGTGCAGATGCATTTTTTCCCAAATATGATCAATCCGTGGCTGGTTGAATCGAAGGCTGTAGAACCTGCGGATACAGAGGACTCGTTGTACTTATACATCTGAGGCTGTCTCCCAGGCTAGATGACTGCTTCCTGGAAATCATTTCTATCCTGTTTCCAAAGTAATCCCATCTGTCTGGTCAGCTCCAGCTGCCCCTTGAAATGAGACGGAAGCCCTTCAGAAATGCTCACTAGGATATTCTTCCCCTTTGGTTTATTTATTTATTTTGTGGTACTCGGGATGGAACCCAGGGGCCTTCTACTTCCAGGCTTCACCCTCAGACCTATTTTATTTTTTATTTGGAAACAGGGCCTCACTAAGTTGCTGAGGCTGGCCTTGAACCTGTGATCCATGTCTTGGCCTCCCAAGTACTGGGAGTGTAACACCAGGTGTGTAACACCAGGCCCAGCTTCTTTGGTTTAATTTTGAAACTTGCATTTCTTATGTCATCATTCACAGGTTCCGAAAGCAAAGGAAAACTGTATATAACAATTGTATACCCCAGTCACCTCTGGCATCGAAGAACTTAGTTGGGGGACCCCCCCCCCCAAATTCTTAGCTTTTAGCATGATCACACGGCACAGGAAATTGAATGTCTGTTACGCAGAAGTTTTAACAGGGCAGTGAGTGGCCTTATTAGCGATATGCTTTAAGCATTTTTGCACAGGCATCTTACTGATTGGTTTTCCTTTTCTTCTCTGCAGACTTTCGGCGCCGATGATGTGGTCTGCACGAGAATTTATGTTCGAGAGTGAAGGCGGCCCGCTTGTTCCCACTTTTGGGACAGGATGCCTGTTTCCCCAAGGAATATGTCATAGGTCTGAGCTGCCAGGGGGCCACCCCTCCCCCCACCAACATTAAGTGATCCCATTTTCCCTGTAACAGTGTTGTTGTGCCCTCCCCCACCCCCCAAGGCCTCTATGCCCCCTGTGTCCCTGGCACTTCATAGTTTGGTATTTGCATGGTTGCGTCAGTCATTAAACTGGTTGGACGTATCACAAGCCTTTTTCCTTCTTGGGACTGCGTCTTTGGTTTCCACAGGGGACTTATTGTGCGCTGCTGCCGCTAGCACTGCAGTGGTCTGTGTAGTGTTCTCAGCTTCAGCCTGGAGGCCTCGGTGTAGTGAGTGCTCTGAGCATCTCTCAGCAGTCACAAGCCGGGTGCCCACAGACTGGCTGGATCCAAGCTGCAGAACCAGGTGTGACTGGACCTCACCAGGTTGTGTTTGAGTTTTGTTTGCTTTTGGTACTAGGGATTGAACCCAGGGGCATTCTACCTCTTGAGTTACACCCTCAGCCCTTTTATTGTTTATTTTGGAACAGGATCTTACTAAGTTGCTGAGGCTGGCCTCCAGCCTGCGATCCTCCTATCTCAGTCTCCCAAGCATTGAGGATACCAGGTTGTTTTTTAATTGAATTGCTCCTGGTGGTTCCAGGCAGGAAAGAGGGTGGGACTGTTGCAGTTACACAGGCATTTATGAGGTCAGGATGAAAAAGATTAGCAGAGGACAGGAAGGCATGCAGCCACTAGAAACAGAGGGGCCCTTCCCACCCCTAGGCGGGTCACCAGATCAGGAGAGCAGTAGCCTGGGAGACTGGCTGTCCTGCAGCAGCTGCGGCAATACAAAGAGCACTGCCAGTGTCACAACCAAGGCCCTAGTGAGCAGGGTGGGGAGGGGCATGGCTTGGAACCAGGGAACAAGTATCCTGACCTCCTACCTTTCAGTCTCTATTTTTTGGCCAGTAGTTGGCCAAATCTAACTGGAATGTCACAAGTAAGGTGGAAATGGGGTCCTGTTTACAACAGCCATCCTCCCAGGGTATAGCTGGGTAGAAAATGAGCCATTTTGAATGTGCAAATACAATCATACACACAGTTGCCAACTCTTAAATTTGAAAATCAGGAGAGAAAATTTGGGGAAACCTGGCATCCCCGGGACCTCTATTCTCACAGGATAACAATCAGCTGTGCAGTTTCCTCCTCCGCCACCTCTCACACCCCGCTCTTGCCCTGCCCTCCTTTACATTGCATGCCTGGCCTTCCGAGGAGGCATGTAGGTTCTTGGTATGGTGGGTGGCAGGGTTTGGGCCTGGGCAAGGCCTGAGACAAAGGGCTCACTGATGGGGCAGACCCCTGAGGTCAAAGTGCACCACCTGAGTGAGTGAGGGCAGCCCCCTGAGTCCTCACATCTCCCCAGCTCAAAGCCCTGCTTTGTTCTTGGGGACCTTGGCCCCCTCCAAGACCCCATTGCCTACATCTGGCACTCTGGGGCGGTAGGGGGGGGTCTCCTGTACCTCGCATACCATGCCTGCTTGTCGGGGCTCCATGGACTGCCCCTGCTGTGATGCCCTCCACGGAAGCACTGCCTCCCACAGTCCCCGAGCCACCAGGGCCTGATGTGTCAGGTGGGGCTGGATTCTGGGTCAGAGTCCAGGGAAAGCCTGATGCTGAGGCCCTGAGGCACCTCTCCCGGTGTCCAGAACCTCCCAGGGCCCCTTATGAAAACAGCTCTCAACTTCAGACTCCCCAGAGCTGCTGGGAGCAGGGGGTGCAGGCACCATGCCATCCCCTCCACTCTGCAGGTTTCTCTCAGGCTGGATGGCTCACCAGACACGGCCAAGTGCACACTGGGTGCCCCACAAACCCAGAGATTCTTGTGGGTGCTGAGGAGTTGCCTGGTAGCTTCTTGGGTAGCTTCCCTCCCACACAGGAAGGAGTGCTCCGGGCAGATCATGCCAGATGGATGAGGTGGGATGTGTGGGCTTTGCCCCAAGGGTGCTGAGAGCTCATGGCCAGTATGCAGGGACTGAGTGACCCTCAGACACATAGTCCACAGCCCTTCGAGGCGCCGGCTGTTACGCTGTCTCCACATCTGTCCCACTGTGCTGTGGTGGTTCTGTATGAAGGACAGGGACCAGTTGCAGGGAGGATGCAGAAAGCTCTTCCCCTTTTCTGACTCTGAACTGGGCTACTTCCATTATATTCTACCTCTAAGCTACACCCAGCCCTTTCTTTTTTAAACAGTCTCGCTAAATTGCTAAGACTGGCTTTGAACCTGTGATCCTCCTGTCTCAGCCTCCTAAGTACTTGGATTATAGGCATGCACAAACACATCTGACTTCATGTCCTTTTTTTATGTGACATGTGACATGTTTTTCCTGCAGATTAGCCTGCTGGACAGCCAACAGGCATGGGTGCGTCCATTTGGGTGGTGAGATGATGATAGCCCTAGTAGTTCTTTTTTTTTTTTTTTTTTTCCGGTACTGGGGATTGAACTCAAGGGTAGAATGCCTCCAAGCTATACCCACAGCCCAGCCCTATTTTTTCTGTGTGTGTATGTGTGTGTGTGTGTGTGTGTGTGTGGTACTGGGGATTGAACTCAGGGGCATTATACCTCTGAGCTATACCCCCAGCCCTATTTTTTATTCTTTATTTTGAAACAGGGTCTCACTAAGTTGCGGAGTGCCTCACTAGGTAGCTGAGACTGGCCACGGACCCGGATCCTCCTGTCTCAGCCTCCCAAATGTTGGGATTACAAGTGTGCGCCACCACGCCCAGCTATTCTCTTGACTCTTAAGACCTCCACTTCTTCCAGATAAAAGGAGCAACAATGTACAGGGCATGGTAGCACATGCTTGTAATCCCAGTACTTGGGAGGCTGAGACAGGAAGATCACAGGTTTGAGAATAGCCTCAGCAAGTAGTGCGATTCTCATCAACCTAGTGAGACCCTGTTTCAAAAATAAAAATAAGGCCGGGTGTGGTGGCGCATGCTTAGAATCCCAGCATTTGGGAGGCTGAGACCGGAGGATCCGGGTTCATGACCAGCCTCAGCTACCTAGTGAGGCCGTCTGCAACTTAGTGAGACCCTGTTTCAAAATAAAGAATAAAAAATAGGGCTGAGGGTGTAGCTCGGAGGTAGAATGCCCCTGAGTTCAATCCCCAGGACCGCAAAAAAAAAATAAAAATAAAAATAAAATTAGGTCCTGGGGTGTAGCTTGGAGATAGAATGCCCCTGGGTTAAATCCCCAGTACCACAAAAAAAGAAAAGGAGGAATGTTTCTCATTCCCTAATAGAACACCTCTTGTGAAATGTAAGTGGTTCATGAAGCTGGTTTGGAGGTTGCTGCTGTAATCTTCAGTCCTATAGTAGTTGGTGTACATACATGGCATATAACATATAATCCATACACACCTAGGATGAAAACCTACACAAAATATCACTGTCTTCAGAATAATCTCACTAAACTTGTCACTCTACGCTTGAAGCTCCTCTGCTTAGCAGGCCCCGTGGCAGAAAGATCAAATTCTTGGCCTAGAACTCAGAGCCCTCCATGATCTGACCTCTCCGGGTGTTTCTGTTGTCTTTCTCACCACTGTGCTCTAAATACCTGACACACGGAACCTAGAGGGAGAAAGGTTTATTGGGGCTCATGGTTTCAAGGGTCTCAGTCCACAGACCTGGCTCCAAAGCATGAATGGGGGCAGCAGTAAGCAAAGAGAGAGAGAGAGCCATGGACACACGTAGCCCCCGAGATCACACCCTCACTGAGCCATCTCCTCTAGCCATGCCCAATAAACCCATTCATATGATTGATCAATGAAATAATTTATCCATTGATGAGATTAGAACCCTCATGATTTGATTATTTCATCTTTTATCATTGCTAAGATAGGAGCTTTTCCGGCGGATATTCTATATCCAAACTCTAACACCAGGTAAAATAGAAGGAATAGGTCGGTCAGACCTGGCTTTTAAGTCCTGGGCACACTTAGTTGCAAGCACTAGAAACCCAATTAAAGTCAATCCCCCCCCAAAAAAAAATTATCCTGCTACAACTTGGGTGAACCTTGAAAACAGTACTCTAAGTGAGAGAAGCCAGTCACAAAGGACACATATTGTGTGGTTCCATTTAAAGAAAATATCTAGAGCACGCAAATCTTAAAGATGGGGTAGCCTGGTTACCCCCTAAGGCTGGGAGCAGGGAGTGTTGGGTGACAGGACAGTTTCTTCTTAGGGTTGTGAAAATGTTCTAAAAACTAATGTGGTAATGGTTGCATAACCCCAGGAATAGACTAAAAATCACTGCATTATTCACATGAAAGGGTGTGTTGTGTGTGTGTGTGTGTGTGTGTGTGTGTGTGTGTGTGTGTGTGATGCTAGGGATTATACCCAGGAACATTCTACCTCTGAGCTACACCCCCCAACCTTTTGTGTGTGTGTGTGTGGTACTGGGGATTGAACTCAGGGGCATTCTACCTCCGAGTTATACCCCCAGCCCTATTTTTCATTCTTTATTTTGAAACCGGGTCTCACTAAGTTGCCGAGTGCCTCACTAGGTAGCTGAGGCTGGCCATGAACCCGATCCTCTGGTCTCAGCCTCCCATATGCTGGGATTACAAGCATGGGCCACCACACCCGCCCCCCCCCAACCTTTTTTATTTTTTGTTTTGAAACCAGGTCTCACGAGGCTGCTTAGAGTCTCACCACTTGCCAAGGCTGTCCTTGAACCTGCGATCCTCCTGTCTCAGCCTCTCAAGTACTGGGATTACAGATGTGCTCCATCACACCTGGTTGTGAGTTCTATTTTAATAAAGTTGTGGGATTTTTATTTTTATGTTATTTTTTTATTTTCGGTACTGGGGATTGAACTCAGGGGCATTCTACCTCAGCAGTGAAAATGATGCTGACTGGCCGGGCGTGGTGGCGCACGCTTGTAATCCCAGCATTCGGGAGGCTGAGACCGGAGGATCCGGGTTCGCGGCCAGTCTCAGCTACCTAGTGAGGCACTTCGCAACTTAGTGAGACTCGGTTTCAAAATAAAGAATAAAAAATAGGGCTGGGGGTATAGCTCGGAGGTAGAATGCCCCTGAGTTCAATCCCCAGTACCGC
>PVLC010004136.1:0-27658 GCA_004027655.1 Graphiurus murinus
CGGTACTGGGGATTGAACTCAGGGGCATTCTACCTCCGAGCTACACCCCCAGCCCTATTTTTTATTCTTTATTTTGAAACCGAGTCTCACTAAGTTGCGGAGTGCCTCACTAGGTAGCTGAGGCTGGCCGCGAACCCGGATCCTCCAGTCTCAGCCTCCCGAATGCTGGGATTACAAGCGTGCGCCACCACGCCCGGCATACCCTTGTTTTTAAAAGACAAAATAGTTAATAGAAAAGTTAAGCCTAGTGTAGTAGCCTGTAGTCCCAGCTACCTGGAAAATTAAGGAAAGCAGTTCACTTGAGCCCATGAGTTGGAGACCAGTCTGGACAATATAATGAGACCTTGACTTCTCTTACATAACAAAAAAGCCCCAGAAAGTTTGTGTTTTAGGAAGATGTTTCACTCGTGTCAAACATATTTTCCCCTTGAATAATACCAGAGAAATGAGTCCTTACCATATTTAACTGTGACACGAAAGGAACATAGGATGAAGAACGGCTGGTAACTTGTGACAAAAACATAGATACACAGATGTAGGAGTTAAAAACTCACCAAGATTAGAATATTAGTTTCTCAAATAATGACTTCAGATAGTTTAAAACTATAAATAATGACTACTACCGCTACTTAATGAGTATTTTTTTTTTTTTTTCCTGAGCCAGACATCACGGGGTAAATGTTTTACATCTAATAGTTTATTTAATCTCACAGTCCCCTGAGGTAGGCAATTAAGACAAGACATTACTTGCCCAAGGCCAACCAGTAACAGACTTTGCTTGTCTGATTAGAGCTGAGTTCAAATAGTACTTCAGGCTTTGCCTTTCTCTAAATTGTAAGAGTAGGAATACCATTTCTTTTTTTTTTTTTTTTGCGGTACTGGGGATTGAACTCAGGGGCATTCTACCTCCGAGCTACAGCCCTATTTTTTATTCTTTATTTTGAAACTGGGTCTCACTAAGTTGCAGAGTGCCTCACTAGGTAGCTGAGGCTGGCCGGGAACCCGGATCCTCTGGTCTCAGCCTCCCGAATGCTGGGATTACAAGCGTACGCCACCACGCCCGGCTTATCATTTCATTTTTTTATCATTTCTCTGGAACAAATGTTTAATTTTGATCAGTATTGTGCCACATATCAGAGATTTTTATTCCAAAAGAAGTATTACATATACTACTTGTCAAGATTTTATAGACCTGTGTATACTTCTGTAGCTTTTCCTACATTCCCAAGGACAGGAAAGCTTCGTGGAGAATTTTACTGATAAAGATCTTCCTTCTATAAATTCTAAAACTATTTCTTGTAACTTCAACCCACTCATCTGGCTTGATCAAGAAAAACTAAATTTCTTTCTTTCTTTTCCACAGACAGCTTTTTAAATATCAATATAATCTTTGCAAATATTTTTCATGCTAAATATTTGGTCTCCATTCCAGTTGAACACGGTTTTGTCATTTGTCCTTAACCTGGACTGCCTTCGTTAGATGTGTCTGTCAAGATTTCTCTTAAAGCCTGGCTCCTCAAATTCAACAAAAGACTCCCGCAGCAAGCCTAATCAGAGTAGAATGCGAGAAAACTGTCAGTCACCTTGTTCTGGGCCCAATATTACATGAGGTATTTGCTCCTACCAACGAGTCTTTTTTTTGGGGGGGGGGGTAACTTTAAAGTTAACATAGTCTTTTGCACATTCGTTGATTAAACACCTACGGTGTGTCTGAACTAAATTTTCTTTTTCACAGGCTTTCTTTTTCTAAACTCAGCTTATTTTTAAAGCAAGAGTCACATGTTTGCATTTTCTTCTAAGCATTATTACTACTTGACATATCATATACTTATGTTATTTGCCTATTAGCTGTGTCACTGTTCCTATTATTGTATCTGCTCCTAAAGTCCTGGAACATAACAGGCACTCTACAATTTTTGTTTGACTCATAAACACACAAGAGAGAGTAAAATATTCTTATTCCATATTGCTCCTGGAAAGGAGTCTCTGGTCAATTATATCTCACTGCTAGATGATGATGAAGTTTTATCAATAAACAATTAATCAGAAGTGCCATGGGACTGCCACAGGTCCTACAGAATCTATTGTGACTGTCTAACACTACAGAAATTTAGTAGTTTTTGCTGTTACTTCCAGTGTGTTGCTGACCTTTTTTACATTCTAAAATAATTATATAACCTGGAAATAAAAAATATACATTTCTCTATTACTTAAAGATAAATGGTAAACTCTATTGAACTATGCTGTGAAATGCCAGGGCATACTTATCCCTCCTTCAGAGCTGAGCCACCATCTCTTTCTATAAGCAGCCAATGTACTGACTCCAGCCATGTAGCACCTTCATACCACCATCAGTGTAAATGTCACTTTCCTTGGGGGTGGCTTCACTGTTTCTGAAAGATATGTAGCTGTAAGTTCTGTGGCTTGGTTTCAGATCCATTTAAATTCAAAACACATGTACAGAACAGCTACTGTGTATAATATACTATTTCATTCCCTTCTATGGAAGTCTCAGGATACACCATTCCCATGGGCTTGTTACTGTTAAGTTACACACACATCTTCCCACTCCATTCTTTTTTTTTTTTTTTTTTTTTTTTTGCGGTACTGGGGATTGAACTCAGGGGCATTCTACCTCCCAGCTACACCCCAGCCCTATTTTTTTTATTCTTTATTTTGAAACAGAGTCTCACTAAGTTGCGGAGTGCCTCACTAGGTAGCTGAGGTTGGCTGCCAACCCGGATCCTCCGGTCTCAACCTCCCGAATGCTGGGATTACAAGCGTGCGCCACCACGCCCAGCTTGAACCCACTCCATTTTTTTTTTTTTTTAAATTGGAAATTGAACCCAGAGGCATTCTATCTCGGGGCTATATCCTTAGCCTTTTTTATTTTTTTGAAAGAGAGTCTCACTAAGTTGCTGAAGCTGGTCTTGAACCTGTGATTCTCCTGTCTTGGTCTCCCAAGTATTGGGATTATAGGCATGCACCACCACTCCGGGTTTGAACACACTCCATTTGAAATGAATTACAGTAAAAGTATATAAAAGGGTATAGAACTTTCCATGCCCGTTTAGGACAGGTGTTCCCAAACTGTACTGTGCATCGAAATCACAGTGAAATCTTCTAAGCATAGAATCCTCAGTGAACTTGAGACTTACTGAATCCAAACTGGAGGTAGGAGTCCAAATATATTTTTAAGCAGCTCCCTGAAATAGCTCTACTTAGAAACTACTAGTTTAGAGGACAAGAAAACCCCCAATAAAGCAATGTCATATGTTATAGTAAAATATAATGTCTAGAGATAATAAGTACTTTGAGCATAGTGTCATTATGAAAAATATCTTATTCTGGGTACGGCGAAATATACCTGTAATCACAGTATTTGGGAGGCTGAGACAGGAGGACCACAGGTTAGAAGCCAGCCTCAGCAACTTAGTGAGATCCTTAGCAACTTTAGTGAGACCTTGTTTCAAAATAAAAAAAATAAAAAGGGCTGGGAGTGTAGCTCGGAGGTAGAATGCCCCTGGATTCAATCTCCAATGCCAAAAATAAATAAATCATATTGTTCATACACCAACATTCCAAGCTGAATGTTTAACAAAATCAACTTAGTTATTCATACTTACATAATAATTACTTGTCCCAGACAATCAGTTCTCCTACTCTTTCTGAAATACAATTCCTTCCTCCCTTTTCCTTTCTACTAGCCTCAGCAAACTACCTTTTACAGCAAATACCCTTTACAAAACTCTTAGCTAGTAGAGCACCACAAATATATTTTATTACTCTATATTACAGTAATTCACATATCTAACTGTCCTTCCCTTCTAGAATGTGGGCTTCTTTTTTAATTTGTCTATTTGTTTTGTTTGTGATAGTAGGGATTGAACCCAGCGGCATTCTACCTCTGAGTTACGTCCTCAGCCCTTTTTATTTTTTGTTTTGAAACAGGATCTTACTAGGTTGCTGAGAGTCTTCCTGCATTGCTGAGAATGTCTTCAAACCTGTGATCCTCTGGTCTCAGCCTCCCAAGAACTGGGATTACAGAGCAAGGACTGTTTCTTATCAATTGCTGCATTCATTCCATACCAATGTACTGGTCACATCATAAGCAGTAAATAAATCTTTGCTTAATGAAGAAAAAAACTTTTGATGTCTGTTTTCAACTTATTCAAGTAACATCATCTTAAGAGTTCTAATCCTAAAACATAACACTGCAAGATTCTCTTACTAAATTTAGAAAAATGTAATTGAAACATTTTCAAAGACTTAATAAGCATCTATTAAGTATCTACTGAAAGCCAAATGCTAAGGCTAGGAAGATAAATAATCTTTGGTCTTTATACATAAATAATATGTGTTTCTAAGACCAAAGAGATACCCTGTCACTGCTCATAATCCATCTCCACCATGCTTTTAGAACCAAACAGTTTTAAGATCATCAAAGCCAGTCAGGCAAAGTGGCACACATGTGTAATCCCAGTACTTGGGAGACTGAGGCAGGAGGACTGCAGGTTTGAGGCCAGCCTCAGCAACTTGACAACACCCTGTTTCAAAACAAAAAATAAAAAAAGGGCTGTGGTATAGCTCAGAAGTAGAATGCCTCTGAGTTCAATTCCCAGTATTACACACACACACACACACACACACACACACACACACACACACACACACACACTCCCATCCCCATGTGTGTGTGTGTCTGTCTGCCTCCCTCCCCCCCCCCTCTCTCTCTCTCATCAAAGCTCCTAAGGTAGCTAAAAAACACCAGACTGAGAATTAAGAAGTTCAGCAACTCCATGTTGCAGAACCCATGGCAGTTCTCAGGGTTCACTACAAGAATACTTAAAATCTCAATGGCAGAATCTCCTCCCATCATCATAAATAATTTTATAACTCTTTGTTTTTATTTTTAAAAGGGACTCTCCCCTGAACTAAAACAAAGAACCATTCCTATTGGCATACATCTGGATATTTTGATGTTAAAATATAATGCTGTGCTTAGAAAGCCAATCCAGACTTACTGCTCAAACATTCATTTGAAGTCTCCACTCTCTTTTGCAGGGAGAGTATCACACACCAATAAATAATCGCCAGAGCAAAAATTTGTCATCCTGAATTTCTGGAAGATCTAATGTCTTCCTCCTCATTTTGCTTTTCCCTTACTCAGCAGTTTCCCAATGCTAAAGAGTAGAAATAACTATAGAATTAGATTAAGAGATTTCATTAAGCTAGATTACAGAAAGTCACAAAATTTTATATTAGGCTAGAAATGGTATTAACAATCATGTTTTCCAACCACCGCAGTTTGCAGATTAAAAAAAAAAAAAAAAAAAATCTGAGACTAGTAAACTCTGCCCTGGCTTCTTGCTTGATGGGCCATAACCATTTGCTGGGCATTCACTAAAAGAAGGGCTTCCAATCACAAATGCATCTTTTGCAGCCCAGAAGCATCTCTCTTTTCTCTTCTTTTGCAGCTCAGAAACATCTCTCAAGGATCTGAGAGTCATTTTCAAGAATGTAACCATCGAAAGAGTAAGACCTCAGTCTAGGGACAGGATCCTAACTTTGATGATTACCAACCAACCAACACAGCTGTTCTAGTCTCATTTACACTAACCAACTCTTTGTACCTATTACTTTTCTAACTCTGAGCCGTGTTCCCCAGCTTTTAGTTGGTTCTAAAAATCACAGATTCTGAAGGTCACACAGTTGAGGTATATATGATTAGTCTCCCATTAGAGCTTTGCTGTAGATAACACCTGAGATGTGGGTTATGACGATAACAGTTGCCTAGGTTACTTTTCAGGGATTTGAAGACTATCTTCAACTAAACCCAGACTCTTCACTTGAGCATTCACAGGAGTCAGATAAGTGACCTTTTGGCCTCAGGAGGCAGAAAACCCCACCGTCAGATCTGGTTAACACTGCCATTTTCTGAATACACTGTCCATTAAGAGCCATGAAGAAGACTATACATGCACAGACCACTGATGACTCCTCCGACCAGCTTTACCCCATGAAGTATGTCCAAACGCAGTTCTTGGGAAGGAGGGTTTGACACTTACTTCCATGCTTGCCTAACTGGTGAAGAAACTCTCTTTTGCAAATTTGTTGTTTCAGCAACTGGTATAATGGTCCTGGTTTGATAACACTAGGAATCAGAATTCCTGGGTGAGTGCTTACACTGGTGTACAACAAATAAAAGCAAAAATTACATTTAGAAACTTTAGATTAAGTACTTATCATTTGAAGGTTTTGTCAAGAGTTCCGAATTGTAGCCTGGTGCAGTGGTGCACATCTGTAACCCTACTACTTGGGAGGTTGAGACAGGAGGATCAAAAATTTGAGGCTACTCTCAGCAACTTAGCAAGATCCTGTTTCAAAATTTAAAAAAAAAAATTGAAAGAAGTGGGGATGTGGCTCAGTGGTAAAGGGGCCCTGGGTTCAATCCCCAGTACCACAAAAATAAAATAGAGTTGGGATTTGTTACAAATATACAAACTGAAACATTCCACAGTTAGCATTAGGCAAAGATTTCCTGTAAAAGGAAAAAGAAATAAAATTTAACCTGTTTTCTGAAATTATAAACTAAGAAAACCTGTACAGTGGAATAACTGCTTGGCATCCCTTTCTCTAAGTGCACTTCGTTTTTATGCCTCAAATTCTGCAGCACCTCATATTCATTCATTTAATGCATTCAGCAAAGATTTACTGCTACATAACGGGAAGTACATACATGGACAAGCAAAATCCCTGCTCACATGGGGCTTACGTTCTTGTAAAAGAGGCTTTTTAAAAGGTCAAACAGTACTGTGTTGATATTTATAATCAAAAGTCAATCATAAATACAACAGAGAAAAATAAAGCTGGGAATGAAGATAGGGATTGTGGGTGGGAAGTCTATGGTTTTAATAGAGAGCTCAGAAAAAGTTTTATTAACAAAGTTAGATCTGAATGAAGACTTAAATGAAGTTAGGCAGCAAGCCTTACAGACTTGAGGAGAAGGATTCAAGATCAAGATCCTGAGGAAGAAGAGCCTATCAGGATCAAAGACTAGCACAGAGGGCAACAGGGTTGAATTTGTATGAACAAAGGGTAAGGTATGAGATCATGAAATCAGAGAAGGGATAGCTCCCAGAAGGACCAGATCAAAGCAGAACCTACAGAGAGAGAGAGAGAGAGAGAGAGAGAGAGAGAGAGAGAGAGAGAGAGAAAGAGTTTTCTTGGAGATTAAACCCAGGGGCTTTCCACCTCTGAGCTACACCCCAGCTCTTCTAATTTTTAATTTTGAAACAGGGTCATGCTAGGTTGCTGAGAGCCTCACTACGTTGCTAAGGCTGGCTTCAAACCTGCAACCTCTGGTCTCAGTTTTCCAAGTACTGAAAGAAGGATAGGAAGGCAGTAGATAAGGGGATTCATGGGCTCTCCATTCACTGCAAGAGAAGTGCTTTACCTTCCATGTCTCAGGAGAGCTAAAATATAGCTTGAAATAAGGAGGTGGCCAGAGCACTGGATTTTGTCTATGTTCCTCAGGACCTGGCCATTCCCAACAAGATGATGTATTCTATGATGTATTCTACTCCAAAATGATAAGAGTGCATTTCAATTTTATCTGCTAAAGTCTTTTGTATTTCAGATCTTTATTCTAAATTATTTCCCTCTGATACCTACTGACAAGCTCATAGGTTCTCAAATTTTATGAGTTATAAACTAATATAAACAGTATTAATATTTTTATTATATGCAACAAAAAAGCAACACTCAAAAATTAGTAATTGTACTATAAGTTTATATCTAACTGCAAGTAGCAAGACTTCCTCAATCTTTGGAATAATTTCCAGATTCAAATCAGTTTTAAATTCTTTTATATTATTTCCAATTGGGATAAAAATGAACTGACTCTATATTCTGTGTTCTTTATCACATCTTTTATCTGAGTGAATATCAAATGAAAAGTACAATCACATTAAGAATATCTCCTATGGATTCTGATGGTTGCACAGCCATGAATATAGTAAAATAAACTGGACACTTTAAATAAGTGAACTAGATGCTATGTGAACTATATCTTATTAAGTTTGTCTCAATAGGTGGAGGAAAAGGTAGAATAAAAGAAGTAAAGAAAGAATATCCCCTATGAAAGGCAGAAAATGATGAACTCTTACAATTTTGAGTTTATACTCTATGGTATATTCCCAAATACTTTAGGCATAGCTTCAAAATATAACTGATAGGTCATCATGTTAAACTGAAATTCACAGCTGGAAAATTTACTCTTTATATGGTGCGCTAAACCAAAACACAAATATATGCTAAACCAAAGGTTGCAAATTACCCTCCACAGCAAGTTCTTTTTACCTATTGCCCTTTTCCAATCCTATTGCTTCTGCTGGACTGGAGACCTTCTCTTTCCTTTCTCTGTTGCACTAATGCAACTGCTCTCCTACCTCCGGGTCTTACTCTTGTCACACAGTTAACTGTCTTTCTAAAATGCAAAGCTGAGAGCAGGGTGGAATAATACAAAAACAGGAGATTTGGAGAAAGACTGCTGTGTGTTTGAAACCTCAGGTTCCATTGCTTCCAGTTTGATCTTGTATGAATTTCTTATTCTTGCTAAGCACTGGTTTCCTCTTCTTGGAATTATGGCATCTGTATCTCAAGAGGTCAATAAAAGAATAAAGGACGATGGTAAAAATAAAAGGTTCCCCAGATAGGCAACCACAAATGTTAGCCCTCTTTCCCCTTTCTTTTGTGAATTCCAACCATCAGTCTTGCTAAATGATTAGTACATCCTAGAAGAAAACTGATTTAATGAATATGAAATCACAAGAGATAGTATTTGTATTTAAAAAACAAAACAAAACCCCAATAATCACAATGTAATGTCTTGCAATGAGAACACTCACTTCCTAGTAGAGGTGTTTATTTGAAGAACAAGCTATGACGAGAAAGTTGTTTTATGTAAAAATCCAGAGCTAGGCAGGTAGTGCTGAGCCAAGAGCTGCTTGGACCAGGCGTACTTTCCCCCAGCAACTGCAAAGACTCATCGTCCCAAGTCTCTTTCCAAAATGCAGTTTTTACAGTGCCTCTAGCTTTTTAATTACTCTAATTATGAATAAATGACTACTTAAGAAAAAACATCAGAAGCAGTGGAAGTCAATGGAAGTTTCTGACAAGACATAGGGAAGAGATGAGAGTGAGAGCTGTACACGCCTCTCCAGGGGAATTTCAGAAAAGAATACAGAAAGATGAGCCAGGCATGGTGGCACACGCTTGTACTCCCAGTACTTGGGAAGCTGAGACAGGAGGATCCGGATTCCCGGCCATCCTCAGCTACTTACTTAGTGAGGCCCTCCGCAACTTAGTGAGACCCTGTTTCAAAATAAAGAATAAAAAATAGGACCAGGCGTGGTGGCACACGCTTGTAATCCCAGCATTTGGGAGGCTAAGACCAGAGGATCCAGGTTCATGGCCAGCCTTAGCTACCTAGTGAGGCCCTCTGCAACTTAGTGAGACCCTGTTTCAAAATAAAGAATAAAAAATAGGGCTGGGGGTATAGCTCAAAGGTAGAACGCCCCTGAGTTCAATCTCCAGTACCGGAAAAAAAAAAAAAATAGGATTGGGGTGTAGCTAAGAGGTAGAATTCCTCTGGGTTCAATCTCTAATCCAAAAAAAAAAAAAAAAAAAGAAAAGAAAGAAAAATTTAAGCCAGGAGTGGTGGTGCACACCTGTACAGTATTTAGGAGCCTAAAACAGGAGGACTGCAGGTTGTGGTCAGCCTCATGCTAAATTCTAACAGTCCAAACTTTAAAAAAATTTTTATTAAAAAAAACTTTAAAATGTTCGTTGGAGTCATAGGATAAGGTGACTGAACAGAAATGTGATATTGGAATTTCAAGATTCTATATATTTTTACTAGGAAACAAAAGCATAGAGGAAACTCCAAATAAAGATTTAAGAAGTTAGACAATGATGACACATAGCAAATATTTTAAAATCAGTAGAACATCAAAGAAGCAATATTCAGCTGATGGCAGATGACAAGGGTCTAGAATATTTGGGAGTCAGAGCTAGAGAAACAGACCAAGCAGGTTCCTCTGTACAACAGTTAAGGGCATAAAATGACAGTTTAGGAGGGTTAAATTAAAAAAAAAAAAATGATAGGAGGCCCCAACAGACCAAGATAAAAATAAAAATGGAGTTACTCTAAGTTCCATATCACCAGGCTGAAGCTAAGCTGTTGATCTGACCTTCTGAGAAATCAGTATTAGAGAGATAACAGTCAAATGTCCCAAATAGACCAGTTTCAATTGGCATGATAATGGAGTTCCTTCAGTCTCAATCCTTACACACACACACACACACACACACACACACACACACACACACACACAACCTAAAGTAACCTGATGTTAACCAACCAATCAGTTATTTTTCTATCTTTGTTTCCCTGTCCCAGCCTTACGGGGAAAGTAACTTTTAAATGGCCAATCCATATTTTGGGTTTTCACTTCTGCTTTCTTCAGCACTCTGTCTATAAAAGCAACCTCCACAGTTCCACTCATTAGAACACTAATCCTGTTTTATGAAATAAAGTGTTGCCCAAATCTACAATTAAAAATAAAGTCAATTAAGTGGGGTTTTTTTTGTTTGTTGGTTTTTGTGGTACTGGGGATTAAACCCAGGGGCATTCTACCTCCAAGCTCCACCCCCAGCCCTATTTTTTATTCTTTATTTTGAAACAGGGTCTCACTAAGTTGCAGAGGGCCTCACTAAGTAGCTGAGGCTGGCCATGAGCCTGCCATCCTCCTGTCTCAGCCTACCAAGTACTAGGATGACAAGCCTGCTTCACCATACTCGGCAAGATTTTTTTTTTTAATGTGGTGCTAGGGATTGAACTTCAGGGGCATTCTACTTTGGGGCTACACACCTAGCCCTATTTTATTTTGAAACAGGATCTCACTAAGTTGCTGAGAGTCTCATTACATTGCTGAGGGTGTCCTCAAACCTGCAATCCTTCTGTCTCAGCCTCCCAAGTACTGGGATTACAAGTGTACTGGATTACAGGTGTAACCATACCTGGCTCTAATTAAGATTTTAACTGTCATAATTTTGTCCTTTGATAGCGAGTTGGATCAATCCTATGGAGGCATGTTTTTTGACCTACATAGTATTTAAAAGTCCTGTGGGAAACTAAATATAAATACTGAGGCTGTTGTTTTTATATAGAAAAAATTGCAGCATCTGTTACCACAGTTTTTAATCCCTGGGTCACGTGATCCCTGCATGCAGGGCATGCACCCCCCAGTGCACCACAGGCTGGTTAAGAGTGGTCACCCGCCTCTCTGGACACCAAGTGCGTGTTGCCATTCACCCCTGAGCTTACACTGTGGTTTGGCTCATGACGGAAACGCATTTCTCTATACTTGTGTCTAAACTGTTGACGGGGTTCAGAGCATGCCACCCCAAAATACGCTTTGTTGGCATATTAATTACTGAGTCAGGGGCACTTGAAAAGCAGCAGATGCAAGAAGGGCAGTCTTTCCTTTTCTTTCCTTTCTCTTCCTGATAGGAGGAGATAAAACTCCCAGGAGAAAGGTGCCCTCCCAGTACCAGGGGGAAAGAAGACGTTCTTATCAGCAGAGACAGAAAGCTGAGATGAGAGGAATCTGTACAGACAAACCTTGTTGAACTAACCCGTATCTGCCCATTCACTTTCCCACCACTGACTGCCTGGTCCCGCCCCCTTTGTCTCGTCACATTTTCATAATTTACTGCTGTTTGTCCAACCGGTATACAAGTTTTTGGCTCTAACTGCTTCTTAGGGGTCTTCGTTTTTCTTGTGAGGGCTCACAAGAAAAAACTGCCAGATAAAATGTGTCTGCTTTTCTCCCAATGATCTGTCTTCTGTCAGTTTAATTCTTAGGCTTAGCCAGACACCCTAAGAGGATAGAGAAGAAATTTTATCTACCCTACGTTGTAAAATAAAATCATCTCTCTCCCCTTCCTCCCCCTCCCCTCTCTTTCTCTCTCTCATTATTCCTGGTCTCATTATTTATGTGGACTGGGCATTGCCTGAGCAATCATCAAATAAACCAAAGGGTGATAATAAAGCTAATTCACCAAAAGAAGTCCAGAGTGTATGCTAGGAATAAACAACAACAACAAACAAACCTCACATTTCAATAACTGAAAAAGTGGCAGGACCCAAATTACAGTGCATTTAACCTAGCAATTCCAGTCCTAGAGATTTACCCTATAAATATATTCATACAGGAATAAAAGTAACAAGTTCAATATTATTCTTTGCAGTATTATTTGTAAGAGCAAGAGATCAGAAATAACCTAAGCAAGCACTATTATGAGGCTATATAAATAAGTTCTGTTATAACCATAAAATGTAGCCATAAAAAATAAGGAAATTCCTTACATGCTATTATGAAACAGACTCCAAATGAAAAGAACAAGGAATACTATACATAGGACATGTAGTACGTCAATTGTGAAGGAGGAAGAGAATAGAGAAGAATATATAAATTATACAGACTTGTTTTAATCCACTCATAAAACATCTTGGGAAGTATATGGAAGAAACCGGTAACACTAACTCCCTGAGGGAGAGATGCTGGATAACTGAGGGATGGAGGCAGTGAAGGGACTTTCCGCTGGATACATTTCTGGACCTTTGGAACTCTGCAGCAGGTAACGGGTATCTACTTAAAAAGTACATTTGTAGTTGTTGGTGTTTGTTTGCTAGGGACTGAACACAGGGGCATTCCACGCTACACCTCTAGCCCTTTTTTATTTTTGTTTCGAAACAGTCTCGCTAGGTTGCTTAAGAGTCTCGCTAAGCTACTGAGGCTGGTCTCTAACCTGTGAACCTCCTGTCTTAGCCTCCCAAGTCCTGGGATTTTGGTGTGTGCCATCATACCTGGCCCAAAATGGTTTCTATAAATGTAACGAGTTGGCTGAGCTGATTCCATGTATGACTAAGTTCAGCAAGGATCAGAGCAAATGCGACAGTGCCCCCTCCCTCCACATACATGGTATTTGGCCTCGTAGCTGAAGGATGCTGGAAATCTCAGCAGGAGCTGAGGAGGAGAAGGGGGAGCAAAAGGAGAATGGAATGAAGTTAGGACGGCTGGAGAAACGGCATGGCGTCCTTTTCCATCTGGCCCTTTGAACTGGTCGTGAGCCCAGAGTAAAAGACGATAAAGGTGTTCAGGGGAGACTGTGAGCCCGCCAGTGCCGACTGCTGAGGGGCCCTGGGCACAGCGTGCGGCACACAGGGGAACCGCATCTTCATCTTCGGTTCTCTGCAGGCTGGCAGCTTGCAGCACTACACACAGCACCCAGGCACCGCGACTCTCCCTCAGGGAAGGCCCAGCAGCGGAGGTGGTGACTTCCCATGATGGCTGTGAGGAATTACTCACTTCTCTTCCTGAACACCTTCACTCCACTCAAGGAGCCCTGGAATACTGCAGAGGGCCCCGAGAGAGCTGGAGTCACCTCATAAGCAGAAGCAAACTCTATTACACTCCATCTCTCTCAACAGGGGATAAAGCCTAGACACAGTTATGCACAAAAATATCCAAGTGTTAGGTAGAGGAGTGAGAGGACAGAAAACAACAGTCTGGTAAAAGAGCTAAAAGGAAAGTCTGATTGGATTTTTTTTAAACTTGGGATATTGCTCACTGAACAGGAAGTAGAAGAGAAAAAACACGCGGATGGCTGGAAAGAGGTTACTCAAGGTTCTGCTGGGAACCAAGACACTTAGTTATGCAGTACCTACTTTCCAAAGTGAAATCTTTCAACTGCTTTAAAATGTTTCTTTTCTAAGCCATTGAAAGCAATGAGATCATGTTCTTGATTAAGTGCCAGCTTTTTTTCCCCCTGCAACCCAGATTGTTGAAGTTAAAAAGAAAAATTAGAATAATGAAAAAGGGTGATGGTAGAAGGAATTGGGAACAGAAAACAGGAGAAAACAAATATATATTTTAATAACCCAGTGGTAGAAAATTTTGGAAGGATCAAATATAGAGCTGTTTTGTTTTTTACACTGAAGGTATCTTGTCCTATTCTAAAAATATAACAAAGTACTTATCTCAATTCAATTTATTTAACTGTTTTCCTATTCCATTTTATCTAGTAAAAGAAAAATATACAATCTCTTTATGCCCTACAGCAAAAAAGTAATAGTTATAAAGACATAGATAAGACCTTTGTAAAACATGGTGTTTGCAGTAAAACCAAAGGGCTTGCTAGATCATTAAAAAAAAAAAAAGAAAAGAAAAGAAAAAGAAAGCGAAAGCTAGCCTTGGGCAATTTTGGTTCATATGTTTTCATAAGTAAAAACAAATGATATTTACCTACCCTAAACAATGAATAGTAAGAGATAATATGTCTTAAGTCTGGGAAGGCTGAGACAAGAGGATTACAGGTTTGAGGTCAGCCTCAACGATTTAGTGAGGCCCTCAGCAACTTAGCGAGACTCGCTTTCAAAATAAAAAATAAAATAGGGCTGGAGGTGTAGGTCAGAGATAGAATGCCCCTGGTGTTTGAGTGTTTGATCCCCATTAACACACACACACACACACACACACACACACACACACACACACACACACGAATAAGAAAAAGAAAAAAAAAAAAGCCAAGCATGGTGGTGCATGCTTGTAATCCCAGCATTTGGAAGGTTGAGATTGGAGGATCCAGGTTTGAGGCCAGCCTCAGCTGCTTAGTGAAGCCCTCTGCAACTTAGTGAGACCCTGTTTCAAAATAAAGAATAAAAAATAGGGCTGGGGCTGTAGCTCAACAGTAGAAAGCCCCCAGGTTCCATCCCCAGTACCACAAAAAAAAAAAAAAAAAATAGATGTTTCAGATAAGCAGGAAGTCAAATATGTAAGAAGTAGAGATTAAACTCTATCTTGAAATAAAACTCTTATGGCTTATAGAATAAACAATAACATCTATGCCATCCATGTATTATATATTGTATCCATTACAGTGCCTTCTATCTGTATTAGTAGCTGTTTAATGTTATATTTGAAAAGCACCTTTACATTTTTCAAAGTACCTTGATGCTTCTCATCTGATATTCAAATGCCCCATGAGGTGGGTAGGGCAGGTTTCATTTGGTTTTAGATACAAAGAAAAGAAAAGAAAAGAAAAGGGATAAATTACAGGGCAGAGATGGAATGCAAGGATCCAGAACTCCTGGTTCAATGACTGTCAATAAACTGTTCTGGGACCATTACTTATCTACCCACTCAATATTTTTTAAGCAACAAGTGAGTTCTAGGAGCTGAGGCATCAGGAATCTAACAGAGAAGAACAACATACATAGCTTTACAAGGCCTCCAGTTCAGTGAGAAACATTATTGAAACCATCACACAAATAGATGCACAGCTGCATGTGATGAATCCCACAGTGGAGTCCTGAGTGCTCTGAGGACCTACATGGGGGACAGCTGACCTAGCTGACCTTGTGCGAGACATCAGCAAAGGATTACCTTAGGATTCATGAAGCTCAGAACTGCGGGACAGGCATTATGTTGGCAAAGGAAGGAAGGAAACACTAAGGCTAAGCACAAGAAACATTAATCACGTGCATTAATCATGGCTGTGTTAAAGGCAAAGATTAAAGGTGGAGCAACGTGGTTGACTTAGAGATCGGAGCATCCAGGGTGAAGAAGGGTATTTTGCTGCTGGTGGTAGGATTTTTTGGCTTTTTGTTTTAAATAAGGTTCCAATATAATCTTAGACACATTAAAGCTTGAGGATTCCTTCCCTGTTCTAATGATTATTTCATAATATCTAGATATTTCAATCTAGAATCTTGGGTAAACTGAAAAGAATGCAAAAACAAGGAAACTGCTATGTCCATTCAAAAGTTGCCAATTTATCTATATTCAGGGGTGATATTATTACATTTAGGGAATAAAGGAGTTCATGAAGGTGGTGACACTTGCCCTGAGTTTCCTAGGGGTATGCTGAATTTCCATAAAGAAATAGACTGAAAAGATACCCTTTGTTGCCTCATGAGAATGTAAATATTTTATTTTATTGTAGCCTATCCTAAATGGCATTTATATCTAGAAATATCAATCCCATAATACTTTAAAGTTGCAGAGGTCTAGTAGCTTACAAAGCTTTGGTTAGTTTTACACTCACAACAAATTCTCTTAGGTTGCAAAGGCAGACAGTAATTTTCTCTATTTCCCAGATAAAGCCAGCTGAGTGAGGTTGACTTGTGCAAGGTCACATTTCAACAATGCTCTTTGCTTTTAACATATAAATTCCCAATCATCATGATGTAGAGCAGATATCAGTGTTTGTTAGCTAAAATACAGGGAAATGAATAGTCCTAGGATCCCAGATACCTAAGAACTTTACCATGATAATTTGAGCTAAAAGCTAGTGGACTTGGCTTTTGAAAAGGTAATAGATAAATGAAGGTAATGCATAAGAAGTTTTCTCAGACAGCGAAAAAGAGAAAAATGACAGTCAGAGGGGCAGATATTAGACAAGACATCCTTGGTGACATATAATAACTGAAATATTAAAAAGAGCAATTGTGGCCAGATGCAGTGGCACACAAGACTCAGGAGGCCTAGGCAGGAGGATCAAAGTTTTGGGCCAGCCTGGGCAACATAGCAAGACCCTGTCTCAAAAAAATAAGAAGAAAAAAAGAGCTGCAGATATAACTCAGTGGTAGAGCAACCCTGGGTTCAATCTCCAGTACTGCAAAAAGAAAAAAAATAAAATAAAAAAAGGAAAGAAAGAGCAATTGTGGATACGGAGAGGAAAACAAAACTAGGTAGCAAAAAATACTGGGACAAAAATGGGTAAGGGGACAGACACTTCTCTTTAAACATCACTTCATAATATTTTTAAATGATGTTTCCGTTTTCTTCCAGAAGTTGCCTTCAGGAAAACACCGATGATCACACTTTCCAAACCTAAGCTGCTCTTGGCCATCAAACACATGCATTCCTCATTTCCTTTTCTAGTGCAAGGAGAGTCTAAATGATGCAGATAATATCTTGCTTTTAGTAAATATTAAGTTTTACTTTTTCCAAAATATTATGGAAGATACAAAGACAAGGCCTCCAATGTCGAAGTTTATATTTTGGCAACACCAGTAGGCACCATAAATACATCACAAGATTATATTCAAGAAATGTTATTATATTATTTGCATTATTTGTTTTCTTTCTTTCCTTTTTTCTTTTTCTTTTTTCTTGAGGTAGGGGGCTGTAGGGAAGACCTGGGGATTGAACCCAGGGCCTCATGCATGCTACCACTGAGCTACAATCCTGGCCCTTATACTATATTTTCATAAACAGAGAATGACCCAAGGAACTGGGTGCCTTTGGCTTATGAATCTAACTGGCCTATAGCAAGTACTCTATGAAATGATGTTATACAAATAGAATATTTTTCCTTGGAATTAAAGGTGACATAAAGTTGGGAAAAATAGAGCCCAAGAATAACAGTTAACTGCCAATGAGAAAAACAGAATCTTGAATGCCAGGACACTTTAATAGCTGGATCTTGAGCAAGGCTGAGTCCGCTGGAATCCTGCAAGGCAGAAGATTCCAAAAGAAGGAATGTGTGGCATATCCCACTTTGCTTTACGTTATATTATGGAAATTTGAGGTGCTTTGGGTTTTGCTTTCACATTAATTATAAAGGAAAATTTCTTAGAAACACAAGATGGGGCCAGGTGGGGTGGCACACACTTGTAATTCCAGCATTTGGTAGGCTGAGACCGGAGGATCCCGGTTCGCGGCCAACCTCAGCTACCTAGTGAGGCACTCTGCAACCTAGTGAGACTCGGTTTCAAAATAAAGAATAAAAAATAGGGCTGGGGGTGTAGCTCAGAGGTACAATGCCCCTGGGTTCCATCCCCAGTACCGCAAAAAAAAAAAAAAAAAGAAACACAAGATGGCCGGACAGATTATGATTCCTCAATATTAGCTGAAAAAGCAGTGCCTCAGGACGGCCTATAGGATACTCATTAACCTTTTATAAACATCAGGAAAAGGGTTTTGCAAGCTTAGTTACTAAACAGTCTTATGTTCCCTATCAGCACACAGGTTAGAAACAAAATAAAAAAAACTAAAGAGACTTAGGTCTATTATTTTATCTATGAGTAAAGAAAACTTTAAGACAGATAGTTCCCCCTCTCTCCGAAATTTCTCCATCACACATTAACTAACTCTAGCTGCCTGAGAATAAGATAAAAAACACTGCTTACAGGAACTAAACAGATAGTGAAGATTTAAACTAATGGATAGAAACTCTTCGTCCATCGTTAACCTTTAACACTGCTTTGTACTAAAAGAATTTTTATATACGTATTGTATTTTGTAACCTTTACTGTTTTTCTTAATCCCATCAAATACCATGGGAAATGGCTTTTCTAGTTAAAGATGTACCCACTCGACCTTAGGAAAAAACAAGTCTGTAAAAATTCCTGTTCTATATGCCTCATTGTAAAAGATAGTATAAAAAACAACCACTAACGTGAAATAAACAGATGCGCTTCAACACTGCATTGGGTGTGAGCGGATTCTCGTGACCTCGTCTCATCTACACTTACCGAGGGACCCCCGACCCCGCTGCCTCCAAGGGCTGGCTCTCAGCACTCGATTAATATGGATAAAAAATATAATAACTTACAATCCAAAGTGCTTGGGCCATCCATACAGAAAGGCCAATACTTCAAAGCCTCCAGAACCAATTTATAAATCTAATTCAGCTATATCTCCCTCATTACCATTCTTAACATCTTTCTTTCTATCTGGCTGGCTGAAAAGGTGATGCACCAGTAAATAAAAGAAGGAAGAGAACAATCTATTTTTCTTCCTACCTCTTCATACTATTGTCTCATATGCGATCTACCTAAAATGAAGAATACTGTATTTTAACTGTATTGAACAAAATGTTATATATGCTGTTTTTATGTTAAAAGTAGACTGAATATTTTCTTTTCTTGCCCTCGAGTCCCTTAATTGGGTTCTGTGAAGTGGCTTTGGTTGCTACTTTTACCCCCACCCAGTTCAGTAGTCCTTCATAGAAAAAAGATTCGTAACCCCTGTAATACAGAAAGCTGAAATTTATATTGGATGAATCTTTTTTACCTAGGTATCAGATATTTTAAAAACTCATCTTCTCTCTGCCAAAGACAAGTGGATTTGTTATGGCACAGAGTTTTCTCATTTGACATGAAATAATTCTCTATTTAGCTCAAAGTGCCTAATATGTTCTTGGGAACCACTTAACTATCTTTCATTTCTCACAGTGCATAATTACATGTTTTAGAGTACAGCTAAATCCTGATAAAACTAAACTACATGGAGGAAGTTTCCAGGCAAAAAGAACACCACTGACTAATTAGTTTTACTATTAAAGTTTCAAAGTATAACACGTAGTACTGAGATATAAATTCATAATAACTGATATGATTATTTATGCCCATGTTTCAATTTACAATTGCTAATTAAAGTAATGCTTGTAAAGGGGATTGGCTTGGCATAAAACTACAGAGAATACCAACAGTAGTTTAAGCAGTTCTTCCCTTAAGAGAAAATAACAATTTGACTACACCTACATGACTTTTAGTCAACAACAATCAGAAAGTTCAGATGTAGTGTAGACAATGTATTGAAACATTAAAATTTTTTAGACTCTCCTTAAGAGAGACAGTTTGCTAGGTGAAAAAAAGAAACCTTTTCATACTTATTATTTATAAAGGGGACAAACTATTAAGGATCAACTATGTATAAATAATGACACACTAAATAAGAATAAAAGCAGCATACACACGCGCGCACACACAGAAGAAAAACAGGGGCCAAAAGAACACAGGAAAACACTAATTTACTGAACAGTATCTTTTGCAAGTGTCAGGGTTAGAATTACACAAGAGGCTTCTGAATCTAAACTCGGCACTCTTTTTTACACTATTCTGGAGTGATGGATTGCAAAATAAGGCTGCAAATTACAACCATCTCAAGATTGCACAGCCATTCGTAATGTGACATTGCTGCTCTTTGATCATGCCTTTAGAAGAAGAGAAGGTTTTAATTTGATGGAATGGAATTTATCAGTATTTCCTTATTGTTCATGCTTATTTGGTTCCTCATTATTCTACCAGGCCTTAGGTAAGTTACATTTTCTTTTGCTTTTCTTCTAGAATCTATAGGTTCAGCTGAGAGCTAGATATCTGAGAGCTAGGTAATAAAGAGTCATCCATTATAAATTTAAGCTTTCTGTATTACAGAGGTTCAAGGCTATAAAACTCAAGTTAATTTCTATATATGCAACACATGTCAAGATTCCCCACTTCTGAAGCCCGGCCCAGTGGCACATGCTTGTAATCCCAGTACTTGAGAGGCTAAGACAGGAGAATCATAGATTCGAGACCAGCTTCAGTAACTTAGTGAGACCATTTCGGAAAAAAAAAAAAAAAAAGATTCCCCCATCTTCCTCCCATTAAGATATCCAATTCCTTTTCTACCATTTGCTCAACAAATACCTTGGCACTTCTGTCAAAACTCAATTGACCAAGTTGGATTGACCAAGCTGGGTGCGACAGTGCCTCCTAGTACTTGGGAGGCTAAGACAGAAGAATTGTAGGTTCAAGGCCAGCCCAAGGTAACTTTGCAAGACCCTGCTTCAAAACAAAAAATAAAAATAAAAAGGTCTGAGGGTGTAGCTCAGTGATGTCAACTGTCCATCAATGTCAAGGTCTCTCTAGACTCTATTCTGTTCAATGATCTATCCTTATGCTAACACAACCCTGTGTATAGTAAATTTTTGTTTTCTTCTTCTTTTGTACTGGGGATTGAACCCAGAAGCATTCTACGTCCAGCCTTTTTTATTTTGAAACAAGGTCTCACTAAGTTGTTGAGGCTGGCCTTGAACTTGCCATACTACTGGCAGGTTCCCAAGTCCTGGGATTATAGGTGTATGCCACCCTACCAAACTTATGCATGGTAAGACTTAAAATGAAGCTGTTTAATTCTTCCAATTTGTTCTATTTTTAAAATTGGGTTATTGTGTATTTTCTATATTTCCACATAAATGATACTCAGCTTATCAAATTCCATTAAAAAAAAAAGGCCTCTGTGGGTTTTGAATGAGTCTATAGATCAAATTAATGAAAACTAAAATTTAAAATTATTGAGTCTTTTTACCCATGAACACAGTATATTATTTATGTCTTTATTAGTTTATTTTTATTATTTGTGTGTGTGGTACTGGGGATTGAACCCAGGGGAATTCTATCTCTGAGCTACACCTCCAGCTCTATTTTATTTTTATTTTGAAACAGGGTCTCACTAGGTTGATGAGTCTCACTACTTGCTGAGGTTGTCCTGGAATCTGTGATCCTCCTGTCTGAGCCTCTCAAGTACTAGGATTACAGGTCTGTACCACCACACCCGGCATCTTCTTTAATTTATGCCAGCAGTGTTTTGAGGTTTTCAGCATCAGATGCTGTACATATTTTTTATTTTTGCTATACAAGAGGTTTAACCCAGCCAGGGCCTTATATAAGGTAGCAAGGTGTTCTACCTATAATCCCAGCCCTCTTCTAAATTTTTACTTTGAGAGAGGGTCTTGATAAATTGCCCGCACTGGCCGTGAATTTATGATCCTCCTGCCTCAACCTCCCAAATAGTTGATTACAGGTATGCACCACCATGCCTGACTTATTATTTATTCTCAAGCATTGTAAGGTTTCTTTTGGCTTCTTATTGTTTATTTTGTTTGGTTCATTTTTTGCTGTTTTTGTTTGTTTTTCTGCACGGCTGGGGATCAGACCCAGACCCTCAGCCTGCTGGACACAAACTGTACCACAGAGCCATATCCCAGCCTCAGGAGTAACACAGGGTTTACTCCTCCTTAAACACAACTTTATATGCTCATAGTTTCCATTACAGATTAAGAATAATCTTAAGAAAACAATCAAAGAATTAATGCCTGGTGAGTTCTAACCAGAAGCCTGAGAACTGGGTGAAATTATGTGGGAATTGTGTGTATGTGTTATTACAAGAATTCATAAATTTTTATATTTCAGTGGTAGGCAGGTTAACAACTACTAATAAACCACAAAGATCCCATTAAAAGAATGCTTCAAGTCGGGCGTGGTGGCGCACGCTTATAATCCCAGCATTTGGGAGGCTGAGACTGGAGGATCCGGGTTCGCGGCCAGCCTCAGCTACCTAGTGAGGCACTCTGCAACTTAGTGAGACCCTGTTTCAAAATAAAGAATAAAAAAATAGGGCTGGGGGTATAGCTCAGAGGTAGAGTGCTCCTGAGTTCAATTCCTAATACCGCCAAAAAAAAAAAAAGAATGCTTCATTTCATTTCTCAAAGTATAGGTTTATCTTTGTGAATACAAAGTCCTTAAAAATGGCAGAACTCAGAAATAAAAGCCCACCCAAGTAACATCCTGTTATTTCAAAACTATGGTTAGGTCCAGCTTCCTTCCTGAACCTTTTTTCGATGATTTGTAGTTCATTGTTTCTCAGAAGAGAGTATTTCTTTTGAGATGGTTAGCTTCTCATTTACTTTTCATTTGTTATAGGCTCCCAAGGTGGACACCACCCCTAGGGTGGGTCTGGAACAAAATATAGACACATCAAAGAATGCACGTTTGTCACCAAATCTTTGTTTATTGGCTTAGTAAAGGTAAATTTCTATGGAGACACTGAGTAATTTTTTTAAGTAGGTAGTGAGCCAAATACCTTACTAAAGTCTTAGTATAATTCAACACTTTGATAAGTTTTGTGTATAGTTCTTCTCTACCTCTATACATATTATAGGGGTACTATAAATATAATCTCTATACAAGGATAGAGATTTGTTCTTTACTTATTTAATAGTCCTAGATATAAAAGACAACATGTAATATTTTTATAAATGTCATGTGTGTCTTTTAAAATTAAATCATTTTATTTACTGTGGTACATATTTTATATTTCAAATAAGAATGTATAATTTGGAATGATTTTACAGTTACTGAAAAACTGAATAATAAATGAAACAGAAACAGTTAATGTCACTGAAGTATTTCCTAAGCATGTCCTTCACTTGGTCAATCATATCTACTAATATTTCATTGCACTATTAGTATTTTTCATGCATACCTATTTGAAAAACTTACAAGTAGAAAAACTATAATAAAATATTTTCCAGGAGCTGGGCATGGTGGCGCACACCTGTAATCCCAGTACTTGGGAGACTGAAACAGGAAGAAAGCAGGTTCAAGGCCAGCCTCAGCAAGTAGTGAGACTCTCATCAACCCAGTGAAACCCTTTCAAAAAATAAAAATAAAGTAGGGCTGGGGGTGGAGCTCAGAGGTAGAATGCCTCTGGGTTCAATCCCCAGTACAAAAAAAAAAAAAAAAAAAAAAAAAATTAAAATACAGGTTTTTTTGTTTGTTTTTACAGTTTCCTTTATAGAGCATTATTCACTATGTCAAACAAAGAATGAAAGGTCATAATCTTTCGTTTTGCCATCACATGATGACAAAGGGTCTATAAAAATATGTTTGGTTTAAATATAACTTAAATGCTTATCAACTGTTCATTTTAAAGGTTTTTCTTTTGCACCACCATGTTATGCCCAAATTAATTGTTACAAATTATACTAGAATCCATACTTTTCTTCTATTTTTAGCCTAGTTTATCTAAGACTAAATTATTCTTCAATTGAAGATAGAAAGTGAAATAAAATAAATCTCAATCCCATTAGCAATTTCATTTACCCAAGATTCTCCACCATTATTCTTTCATCCATTAATTATTTTATAGAATGTCTAGTGTCTCAAAAGACAAATGACGCCTTTTTTTGATACTGTCCTCTCAAATATCAGAGACAATTATGCCCTTTCTTTTGTTTTCGTACCACCTTAAAGCATATTCCTTTTATGGTAATAATCACACTGCTCTGGTTCATTTATACTCCTACCTCCATCGTCAGAAAATAAATCTTTAAGATTTATTCACTCCTATCTTTTTTCTTAAACCTAAGCACACAGTCTTTAGCATAGTAGGAGCTCAATAAATATTTGGTCATTCATATTTTTTGAGAAAATGCCTGGGTATGTGTGCACTATTGATGAATGAATATGTTTATATACAATCATCAAAACACAATCTAGCCATAGATCTTGTTTTAACAGTTCCAGTCTTCCATTATGGAAGGAAGCACAAACAGTATTGGGATACATTTCAAGAAGTACCAAATTAATTTACTCCCTTACACATAATGCAAGTACAAAGGATAGTAACTAAACCATAATCCCTCCCCAGAAAAAGGAGCATATGTTAAAATATCATTGAGAGTCACCTAGCATCTAGGACAAGGAAGCTATTGATTTTTGTTACAAACTTAGCATCTCTATGTCATTAAAGAGTAAATAAGCCGGGCATGATGGCGCACACTTGTAATCCCAGCATTTGGGAGGCTGAGACCAGAGGATCCGGGTTCGCCGCCAGCCTCAGCTACCTAGTGAGGCACTCTGCAACTTAGTGAGACCCTGTTTCCAAATAAAGAATAAAAAATAGGGCTGGGGGTAGAGCTCGGAGGTAGAGTGCCCCTGAGTTCAATCCCCGGTATCGCAAAAAAAAAAAAAAAAAAAGAGTAAATAAAGATAGTGCAATTTACATGCTAAACATGTAAAAATATTCAATTATTTCCAACATTGTTGTATCAACCCTTTATTGTTTTGCTCAGGAATAAAGTTCTTATAAAAACAAGAGAAAGGAAAATGATTCTACAGAAAATCATTATGGCAGACATTGCTAATTGCTTGTTGGAAATCTTTTTTTTTTAAATTCCTTATTAACAAAACCGATTTTATTTGTGGTAGCAATGTGAGTCACTAGACTCCCTTCAGAGTAGTGGTGACCATGTAATACAGTTCTGGCCTATTAGATGGAGGTAGAGTTTGTTAAATTAGAATTAGAGAAAAGGGTAAAAATAAACAGAACTATGACATTAACATAGGAAACACCTAATTTGCATTAAAAAGAGATTCCAAAGGTCTTATTATAATTTTTAAAATTTTTAAATTAAAAACTCATTTATTTTCTGGCATGTATTGGCTAACTCAGTAACTGCTAATACTAACAGAGTCCCAAGTATTTAATAGGTACTAAATCCAAGAGCTTTAAACCAAATAACTTATTTAATTCCAACCTATGAAGCAGATAGCAGCATGAAGATAGCAGATAACACAGCTTCTAAGCAGCAGATCCAGAATTCAAACTCATGTAACAACTCCAGAAACTATGCTGTTAACCACTTTGCTCTACTGCTATCTTCAAACATGCCCATACACATGTGTACACATGTATGAGTATACATGTGCGTGTATAGCACACCAAAAAATGAATTATAATGCACAAGTTACCCTAGTAATAAACCTGATAATACATTTAAACATTAGGCAAATACTGCCTAGTGTTTCGATGTCACTTGGTAGCATCAATTCTCTAGTATTCATGACTGTTTTCCAAGCCCCCATCACAGCACCTGGTCCACAGCAGGAAGTCAACAGGGATTTGGTGAATGAGTGCATAAAAACAAGTTAACTTGAATTTGATGCAAAGAGGTACAAGTAAATGGTATATGGAGCCATTTAACAAGAAATGTAAGTGAAAGATTAACTATATAGATTCTTTTTGACTAAGGCTTTCCTTTTAAAATTAAAGTTAACTCAGACAAAATTGTTACGTACTTCGGTACGTAAGGGGGTGGGAGTGCAGGTGCTGGGGATTGAACCCAGAGCCTCACATATGCTAGGCAAGTACTCTGTCACTGAGCTACTACTTCCTAGGCTCATCTTTGTATTCTATTCTATTTTATTTTAATTTTTTGTACTGGGGATAGAACCAGGGTTTTTGTTTTTTTCCTCTAAGCTACACCCCTAGCACTTTTAATTTTGATACAGAGTCTCACTAGGTTGCTGAGGGCCCCATTAAGTTGCTAAGGCTGATCTCAAACCTTCAATCCTCCTGTCTCAGCCTCCCAAGTACTGGGATTACAGTCATGTGTCACCATACCCAGCTCCACCTTTTTGCATTTTAAAAAAAGAATAAATAAGACCTACATTTTTATAACTAATCTGTGAGTATTCATTTTACAAAGCAACTCCAAATATATATTTTAAGCAACAAAGCCTCTGGGTTCAATCCCCAATACAAAAAAAAAAAAAAAATCAAGGAAATGTTTTTGCTTAAAGTTAAAATGGTAAGTGTCTGTGCATTATTTCGACATCCAAAATTACAAATAATTCATGAAGAGGTGCATCCTATGTCCTTCTTTTGCCTATCTCTGCGCTGAGGGATAATCCTTCAACATTATAGAAAAACGGGCTCTGACATGAACACTGAGCAAACAATACTCCGACACTTTCCTTTCCGTTGACACTTTGGCAAGAAAAAATAACCCCGTTGTTTTTTAATTTCCTAGTTTTTCAATTCAGAATTGAGAGTATAAGAAAATGATTTAACAGATGCTACTGTGTTTGAATGACATCTTTAGAAGAAGCTTCTGTTTTTAAGACTGGATTATGACTTTAGTAATCTTCACTGAACGTAGATAAACGACTTTGACAGTACTATCATAAATATCAAGAGACCTTTTAAAAATCTGTCCTTTCAGCCGGGCGTGGGGGCGCACACTTGTAATCCCAGCATTCCGGAGGCTGAGACCGGAGGATCTGGGTTCGTGGCCAGCCTCAGCTACCTAGTGAGGCACTCTGCAACTTAGTGAGACCCTGTTTCAAAATAAAGAATAAAAAATAGAGCTAGGGTATAGCTCGGAGGTAGAATGCCCCTGAGTTCAATCCCCAGTACCACAAAAAAAAAAAAAAAAAAAAAAAAAAAAATCTGTCCTTTCTTGTTCCAGAAAAATGATATTTCTGAATGAGCTTGATTCTACTACTTATAGAGACATGTTAGATGAAAGGTTGGAAACATTTAAACTTGATGTGCTAGGAGTAAAATGATATTTATATACTTACCTGACATACATACAATTAATCACCAATGGTTTTTTCATAAGGAGAAAGCAGACATCACTAAAGACCCTATAGAGATTATACGAATCAGATACTACTATATGTAATTCTATATCAATAATTCAAGAACCCAGATGAAATGTGCCAACTCCATGAATACATAAACAAGAGAAATAGCCTGAATAGTCCAATAGCTATTAAAGAAACTGAGTTTGTAGTTTTAAAATTTCTCAACAAAGAAAATTTTAGGCCTGGATGGTTTCACTGGCCAATCTGACCAAATATTCAAAGAAGAAACAATGCCAATTCTACTCAATTTCTTCCAGAGAATAAGAGAAGAAAACATTTCCTGAATCATTCTGTAAGTTCAGAAGTCAAAAATTTAAATTGCATGACAAGAAAACTACAGACTAATCTTCCTCATGAACATAGATTTAAAAAAATCCTCAACAAAACAGTAGCCAATTGAAACCAGCATTATATGAAAAAGATGATGTAAAATGTAAGGTTTATTTAGTGTTCAAAATTAATATATGTAATATACTATAATAACAGACTAATAAGAGTCATCTCAGCAGCTGAGAAAAAAGAATTTGATAAAAATTAACATCT
>PVLC010004136.1:27758-76121 GCA_004027655.1 Graphiurus murinus
AATCCCAGCATTCGGGAGGCTGAGACCGGAGGATCCGGGTTCGCGGCCAGTCTCAGCTACCTAGTGAGGCACTCCGCAACTTAGTGAGACCCGGTTTCAAAATAAAGAATAAAAAATAGGGCTGGGGGTATAGCTCGGAGGTAGAATGCCCCTGAGTTCAATCCCCAGTACCGCAAAAAAAAAAAAAAAAAAAAAAAAATTAACATCTTATTCATGACTAAAACTTGAAGCAAACTAAGAAAAGACAAGAACAAACTTTAATTGATATGTGGCATCTACAAAATTGCTATAGTTAACATATTTAGTATTGAAAGATGAAATGCTTTTGCCTTAACACTAAAAACAAGGCAAACATGTTTGCTCTAATGACTTCTAATCAACATCATCCCAGAAGTCTTAGCCAGCACAATAAGGGGAGAGAAAAATGAAATTGAAAGCACAAAGATTAGAAAGGAAAAAAGTCAAACTGATGCTCTCCATAGATGAAATAATTGTCATATAGAAAAATCTCAAGATTTCTAAAAAAAAAAAAAAAAATTCAAATATATGAATTTAGCACAAATGCAAGATATAAAAAATCCATTGGACTTCTACTTACTAACAATGAACTAGAAATGCAAGCTTTAAAAAAATTACCATCTAGCACACTGAAATGCTCAAATACAAACCTAACAAAATAGATGTAGAATCTGTATGTTAACAACAATGGAATGCTAATGGGGAAAAAAAAATCATCTAAATCATAGCTTCTGAAACCTATTGGTTTATGGCTCCTTTTCCAGAAAATCAATTACTCAGTGTTCTCCCCCCGCTTCAGCTGCCTCCTAATTTTTATTCAGTGCCCCCCAATTGCATCCAAGGATACTACCACCCCCCTGGATCTTTCCTGCACCCTCCATAAGACAGTATCCTCAGCTTTGGGAATCTATGATTCTAAATAAATGGAAAGATATACAGTGTTCATGGACAAGAAGAGTTAATATTAAAAAGTCAATTCTTTGTAATTGCTCTAATAGAAAACCCAATCTCAATCAAAATTCTAGAACTTATGGTGTATACTGATGACAAACTAATTCTAAAATTTGTATGGATAGACAAGGGTGAATAACTAAAAGTTTGACTATAGCACAAAGGTAATTCAATGAAGAAAGGATAATCTTTTCAATAAATGGAGGTAGTATATAAAGAAATCCTTGTGAAAAATTAAGCCTTGACCCATGCCTCAAATCTTTTACAAAAATTAACTTAAAATGGATCAGACCTAAATGCAGAGCTTAAACTACAAGTCTTCTAGAAGAAAACACAGGGGAAAAAATTCTTTGATCTTGGGTTACCCCTAGGTGTAGGTCTTGACTGGCATAGACCATTCTCATTGCCACAATGACAGTGCCAGCAGATGGCTACATGGCCCACAGGGCCCAAAACGGATAATGAAACTCATTGTGATATTTTCTGAGGGATTAGAAGTTTTCTCACCTAGAAGGGATCTACTGAAAATATGCTATCATTTCTATAGGGAAACACATAAATTTGCTGATTCCACATGGCTCAACTGAGAAAATTAGAAGCTTTAAGACAAAGCAGAAACTAAAAATGTACTATCCAATACAGTAGCCAATGGCCACATGTAGTTTTTGTGCCTCTGACATATGATTAGCCCTTTTTAATAAATGGTGTTGGGGAAACTGGTTATTTACTTGTGGAAGAATGGAATTAAACCCAAATTTCTTGCCCTGCACAGAGGTCAACTCAAGATGGATAAAAAACCTAGAAATTAGACCAGAAACTTTGCAATTATTAGAAGAGGGCATAGGACCATCTCCCCAACATATAGGCACAGGTACAGACTTCCTCAATAAGACGCCCAAAGCTCAGTCAATAAAAATGAGAATTAATAAATAGGATGGCATTCAATTAAAAAGCTTCTGTGCAGCAAAGGAAACCACCAAGAGTGTGAAGACAGAGCCTACAGACTGGAAGACTTTTGCCTGTTACTTCTCTAATAAAAGGCTGGTATCTAGAATATACAGAGAACTGAAAAAAACTTTTTAACACTAAGAAAATCAAATAACCCAATCAAAATATAGGCAACTGACCTGAATAGACACTTCTCAAGAGAAGAAAAATAAATGGCCAATAAATATGAAAAAATGTTCAACATCATTAGCAATTAGGGAGATGCAAATCAAAACCACATTGAGATTCCATCTAATTCCAGTTATACTGGCAATCATCATGAATACAAACAATAATAACTGCTGGTGAGGTTATGGGGAAATAGGAGCCCTTTACACTGTTGATGGGATTGAAAATTAGTGCAGCAATTCAAGTTTATAACTAAAAAACAAAAATTCAAACTATATATAACTAATGTCAACTTTTTTCCCTTTGAATTTGAAGAAAAACCTAAGTCTTTGAACATTAATAAATTATGGTCCTAAGACAGGTTCTATAAATCTTAAAAAGGCAAGCTGATTTAAAAATAACAGTATAAAACAAACACTTGAAAAATAAAAAAATATTCAAATCAGTATAAAACAGATATTTACAAATTATACAACATGATGCCCCGATGTATGTCAATGAATTAAATCAGGCAATACAATAACCAACATAGACAAAATACTTAACAGATCTCTAGGAGAGGTGTTTCATAATTTAACAATCAGCAAATGCCTGGAAGACTAAAGAAAAAAAGTAGAAGAGAAGCTGCCTAAAATCCCAGAGGGACACTGAGCAGCCTAGAAGCTCCTACAACACATAATCTGGTACATAGGCACAGAACAAATCATTGACTGCACAAATGTTTTTATATTACTTGGATGAGATTGTTTAGATAATGTATACTCATAATAAAGCAATGATGAAAACAAAAGAGAAAGAAGTTGGGATTGCTGTTAAAAATCAAGACCTATCTACAAAAAGGAAGTTACTCAAATCCCCCAATTATCAGTCACAAAGTTGCAGAATTTGAGCACAATGAATTAGAAAGTTTCAGCTGTCTCTGGCAACACAGAATAGAATGCAAAACTAGGAGATAAGTGACCTGAGTTCTGCCCTGGCAGTAAGACAAAAACATCTTGCTCCTTTCATTTATTGGACACAAATGATAAACTAGATTATTTTGGACCCAAACTGTCCCTTTCAAGGCTTCTGCATTACAGCCTGTTGATTTAAGAATCAACAATACAAAACACAACTACCATAAACATTCAATAAGTTGTCTTATGATGTCAATTTGCCTCTTCCAAACTGAACCCTACATATACAGCTCTTTGGAAAATAATCTTTCATTTGGTCTTTAAAAGAAAGTAATTTTCTCCAAAAATCTATTTAACAATTTTCCAAGTAGTTTTAATAAGATTTTAAATATATTTCACTTATAACCTACTACTTTGATCAGTTTGGAATTATTAGTTGGATAACTCATCCCAAGCCATCATTTTCAAAAAGCTTTTCCTAAGAATCACTATATATACCATTAAAAAATGCAAAGTAAAAAAATATAATGAATTCACATAATGAATATTTTACAAATGTTATGTATCTTATCAATAAAATGAAATTCAACTACATAAATGTACAAATAAAATAATTTTTACAGTGAATTTTAACATAAAATGAAAGGAATAATTGTGTTTTAAAATCTCATAAGGAGTTAACTCATTTGCTCTAAATAATCTTTTGTCTCTCTATAATCTTAGTTTCTCTAAATGAAGCAATCACCATCATTAGCAGAAAATGCAAGAAAGAAGAGCTAACATTGTCACCAACAACTACAGAAACAGTAATGAACAAATTTAACAAACCTAAACTAATTCAATTTAATCCTCCAGCTCTGAGAAAATTAACTATTCCCTAAAGTTAGATTTCCCACTGTGTGTTGGTTAGCCTGCTTAAAACAAAAATTGCTAAGTATGAAAAGGCTAGCTGGTAGTAGAAGTCTCAGATGCAAACCAAAAATATTAAATACATTTCTTTTTTATTATTTTATTTCTTTTTTGCCTTTTCCTGCATTTTATTTATTTTTATGTGCTTTTATTGGTGCATTATGGTCTCACATCATAGTGTAAATCATGTTGACAATGGCATACATGCACACAGCACTTGGTGCCCCCCTCCCCCATCTCCCTCGTTCCCATACAAGAGTACTGAGATTGATATTGGAATTTTCACTTAAAGTACACAGTTGATGATAGTATTTCCAATAATGAACCTCAGACTTACCCCTCCCCTTCCCTTAGACCACTTCCCTGACTCCACTGAGGTTTCTCCTCCACTGTCTGGAGTAACTCTGGTATCCTTGTTACTCCCTAGCTTGTACATATCAGAGAAAATAGTATGTCCCTTCACTTTCTGTGACTGGCTAATCTCACTTAACATAATGTTCTCCAGGTCCTTCCATTTCCTTGCAAATTACATTATTTTATTCCTCTTTATTGCTGAGTAGAATTCTATTGTGTATATTTGTTTTGTAATCAATTCATCTGCTGATGGACACCTGGGTTGGTTCCATAATTTGGCTATTGTGAATTATGCTGCTATGAACATGGGTATGCATATATTACTGTAGTGCTCTGGTTTCAACCTCTTTGGAAAGATACCCAGGAGTGGTACAGTCAGATCATATGGTGGATCCATTCTGTCTTCTGAGGAATCGCCACACTGATCTCCAAGTGGTTGAGCTAGTTTGCAATCCCACCAACAGTGTAGAAGAGTTCCCATTTCCCCACATTCTCACAACAATTATTGTTATTTAACTTTTTGTTGATTGCCATTCTGATTGGGGTTAGATGAAATCTCAGTGTAGTTTTGATTTGCATCTCCCTAATTGCTAATAAAGTTGAACATTTTTTCATGGATCTATTGGCTATTTGTATCTTTTGTGAAGTGTCTATTCAATTCACTTGCCCATTTCTCGATTGGGTTATTTGTTTTTCCTAGTATAAAGGCTTTTAAGTTCTTTATGTATTCTAGATATTAATCCTTTGTCAGAGGGATAGCTGGTAAAGATCTCCCATTGCATAGACTTTCTCTTTAGACACTTGATGGTTTCCTTTGATGTGTAGAAACTTCTTAGTTTAATGCCATCCCATGTATTAATTCTTGTTTTTGTTTCCTGAGCTTTGGGGGTCTTGCTGAGTAAGTTTCTACCTGTGCCTATTTGTTGGAGTGTTGAACCTATGCCCTCCTCTAGTAGCTTCACAGTTTCTGGTCTAACTTCCAGGTCTTTGATCCATCCCAAATTGACTTCTGTGCAAGGTGAGAGGGTATGTATTTAGTTCAATTTATCTACAAATGGATAACCAGCTTTCCCAATACCATTTGTTGAAAAGGCTGTCTTTTCTCCAGCGTATGTGTTTGGCCCCTTTGTCGAAAACCAATTGACTATAAGTGTGTGGCTTTGTTTCTGTATCTTCTATTCTGTTCCATTGATCTATGTGCTTGTTTTTGTGCCCATATCATGTTGTTTTAGTTACAATAGCTCCACAGTATAATTGGAAGTCAGGAATTGTAATACTTCCTGCATGGTTCTTATTGCTGAGAATTGTTTTGGCATCTCTGGGTCTTTTGTGTCTCAATATGAAATTTATGACTGATTTTTCTAAGTCTATGAAAATGAATTGGTATTTTGATAGGGATTGCATTGATTCTGTAGATTACTTTTGGTACAATGGCCATTTTGATATTTATTCTGCCTATCCAAGAGCAAGGGAGATTTTTTTGTCTTCCAAGATCCTCTTTGATTTCTTTCTTTAGTATTTTATGATTTTCATTGTAGAGGTCTTTTACCTCTTTGGTTAGGTTTATTCCTAGGTATTTTATCGGTTTTGAAGTTATTGTGAATGGAATTGTTTTCTGTATTTCTCTGTGGATTCATGGTTGGCATATAGAAAAACTACTGATTTTTTTAGGTTGTTTTTGTATCCCGCTACTTTGGTGAATTTGTTAATCAGCTCTAGCAGTCTTTTGGTTGAGTTTTTTGGGTCTTCTAGATATAGGATCATGTTATCTGCAAATAAAGATATTTACTTCTTCTTTTCTCTTTGAATTCCTTTGATATCCTTTTCTTGTCTTTTTTTTTTTTTTTTTTTTTTTTTTGCGGTACTGGGGATTGAACTCAGGGGCATTCTACCTCCGAGCTATACCCCCAAGCCCTATTTTTTATTCTTTATTTTGAAACCGAGTCTCACTAACTTGCGGAGTGCCTCACTAGGTAGCTGAGGCTGGCCGCGAACCCAGATCCTCCGGTCTCAGCCTCCCGAATGCTGGGATTACAAGCGTGTGCCACCACGCCCGGCTTCCTTTTCTTGTCTTATTGCTCTGGCAAGTGTCTCGAGGACTACATTGAAAAGGAGTGGTGATAGTGGGCATCCTTGTCTTGTTTCTGACTTTAAAGGGAATTTCTGCAGTTTTTCCCCATTCAATATGATGTTGGCTTTGGGTTTATTGTATATTGCCTTAATGATGTTGAGATATATTCCTTCTGTATTGATTTTCTCCAATGTTATTAACATGAATGGGTGTCAGATTTTTTCAAATGCTTTTTTAGCGTGTATTGATATGATTATGTAATTTTTGTTGTTAGTTCTATTTATGGGTGAATAACATGTATTGATTTGTGTATGCTGAACCAGCCTTGCTTTCCTGGGATGAAACCAACTTGGTAATGGTGTACAATTTTCATGATGTGGTTTTGAATGTGCATGGCTAGTATTTTGTTTAAAATTTTTGCATCTATGTTCACCAATGATATTGGTCTATAATTTTCTTTTCCTTAGTTATCTTTATTTGGTTTTGGTATTTATATGATACTGGCCTCATAGAAGGAGTTTGGAAGAATTTCATCTTTTTTGATTTCATGGAATAAGTTGTGAAGTATTGGGACTAGTTCTTCTGGAAAGGTTTTGTAGAATTCAGCTGGAAACCCATCTGGACCTGGGCTTTTCTTTGATGGCAGGATTTTTATTGCTATTTCTATTTCTTTGCTTGCTCTCAGTCGATTTAGGTTTTCCATATCCTCTTGGTTCAATTTAGGTAGGTTGTATGTGTATAGAAATCTGTTGATTTCTTCCATGTTTTTCAGTTTATTGGAATATAAATTTTCAAAATAGTTTCTTATGATCTTCTAAATTTCCCCACTGTGAGCCAGGCGTGGTGGCACACGCTTGTAATCCCAGCATTCGGGAGGCTGAGACTGGAGGATCCGGGTTCACGGCCAGCCTCAGCTACCTAGTGAGGCACTCCACAACTTAGTGATACTAGGTTTCAAAATAAAGAATAAAAAATAGGGCTTGGGGGTATAGCTCGGAGGTAGAATGCCCCTGAGTTCTATCCCCAGTACCGCAAAAAATAAATAAATAAATAAATAAATAAATAAATAAATAAATAAATAAATAAATAAATAAATAAATTTCCCCACTGTGGTGATGTCTCTTGTACATTTCTGATTTTAGTAATTTGGGTTGATTCTCTCTTTCTTTTGTTCTCACTGCTTTTAAGATTCTGTGTCTGATAGTAGTCTCCACCTCCACCTCTATTTCCTTGCCACAAATGTCCCTGTGTCCGGGCATGGCGGTTTCCCGCTAGAACAGTTGGTTAACTTAGTCCTGATGGGTGCTGCTCACTGCTCTGGATCGCTGCTAGAAGAGATGGGTTCAGCTGCAGCCGCAGTGTCCAGACCCAGTCAGGTCTCTGTCACACCTGGAGCAAAATTCTGACTGCTTTCACTGATGGTCTGTAGTCACCGGCCTCACAATATTCCAGTTTCTTCCTGGAGGTCTCTGGAAGCCACGATGCCAGCAGCCACCAGCTCCAGCACTGCCTGGCTAAGATGGCACCAGCGCCACCAGGCTCCCTTCCTCAGATGGGACACATGGAGAGCTTATACAGTCCTCTGCTCTTTTTTCTAGTTCTGGTTCTGCTGCTTTTCAACTTTCATTTTCTTGTTGAGTTTTTCGCTGCTTTTCTGCAGAAGTCCTTGGTTTCTCTGCTGGGGGTCTCTGGAGGTGGCAGTGCCAACAGTCCTGGTGCTGTTAGGCAAGATGGCGCTGCCCAGCCCCCACAGCCTCAGCTGTTCCCCAGGGGAGGAATACGGGGTATTTTGCTGTCCTCTGTTCTGTCTGGTTTTGTTTGTGCTGCCTTTACATTTTTGTTGCTTTTTTCAATGATTTTTTCCTCATCAAGATGCTGTCTTCAGCCAGACATGGTGGTACACGCTTGTAATCCCAGCATTTGGGAGGCTGAGACCAGAGGATCCGGGTTCACGGCCAGCCTCAGCTACCTAGTGAGGCACTCCGCAACTTAGTGAGACCCTGTTTCAAAATAAAGGATAAAAAATAGGGCTGGGGATGTAGCTCGGAGGTAGAATGCCCCTGAGTTCAATCCCCAGTGCCGAAAAAAAAAAAAAAAAAGATGCTGTCTCCATGGCAATTCAGTTTTAAGTGTCAGTGCTACTGAGATGTGCTGCTTCTCTCAGTTGCCATCTTCCCAGAAGTCCTGAGTATTCGATTAAATACATTTGACTAGTAAAGTGCATGCATTCAATCCACACTACCAAATAAATAAAGCCTGGTGGTGCAAGTTTGTAATCCCAGTACTTGGGAGGCTGAGACGGGAGGATGGCAGGTTCAAAGCCAGCATCAGCAATTTACCAAATCTCTCAGAAACCTAGTGAGACCCTGTTTCCAAAATAAAGGGAATCAGGCTGGGGGATGTAGCTTGGAGATGGAATGCCTCTGGGTTCAATTTCCAGTACAAAAAAAAAAAAGTAAAAATAAATAAATAAACAAACAAACAGCATGAAATGGATTGGAACCCAGGAAAATAATTTAATAACTTCTACACAGTGTTTTGTCAAGTAGATTGGGGCCACGGGCAAATAAGAAACCACTCTCATACAATCAAAAGTATGAGAAAATTTAATACGATAAACAAGAAACATGTATATATAGCACCAGACGAGGGGGAACACAACATCCAGGTAGAACTAGGAGGTCCTGATGACAGTCTCTCTGGAGTCCCAGTAGGAAGACTTGTCCCAGAGTGCATCCACTCCATGGGAAAGACCTGGGGACAGTTGCTAAGGCACGCCATTACTGCCTAAACATGCCGAAGGTGGCCAGTCATGGCTGGCCGACTGAAGGTCCCACTAGAGCCAACGTCTTGATGTTCTGGTTTCACAAAGGTTGGTAAACAACTTATGATTGAGTTAAAGCTGCGTAATCTCACGATCAATACATTTAACTTGGGTACATTAGATTAGCAAAACAGTTAACTGGATATAAACATGATGGGACTTTCCAACCCAGGAAAAACCAGCTGAAGAAGAAAAACAAGTTAAAGGAAAATGAAGAAGAAAAACAAGCAAAAGTGGAAGACATTATCTCTATGCACTACAAACAGGTCTTCCTGATTATTTCAAATACTCAATTCTCTACACTTCCTACCACGAAAGAACATAAGTCGAGGGAAAAGAGCCTTATTCTCTTTCAAAGGGCACAACTAGCATTCTTCCTGTCCCTTCTCCATAATGCACTCACAAATCCTACCAGTTTGGGCAGGACAAAATTCACTTGTAATCTAAAATTATCTTATGCTTGTGAGTTTTTTTGTTTATGCTTTTCTATGTGTGTATGGGGTTTTTTTTGCCTTCTTCATTTAAGTAAGAACCTCAATCAATTATCAAAATCAAAATCAACCAATGCTCTCTAAATTCCCCTTCTAAAACAGACAAGGATGCTAATTAGGCTACTATCTCATATACTCCTCTATGTGCCAATCAAGAGTAGGTTGGTTTGTTTTCTCACTTGTATACCAGTTCTTACAATTGTGGAATTTATTATACATCATTTAAATTAACAAAATAGTACTGTGAAGACTTGTTTCTATGAAAACTGTTAGAAAAATGGCTTAAATGTTTTGGTACAATATAAGATGGTTTATTTAAAAAAGTGTTATTGGATTGGATTACTCTAAAAGACTTGGGGAAAGTAAGATATTAAGATATGATTCAGAGACTATAAGTATCTTGAAGGCATTTGTTTATCTATCATCTATCTATCTATCAATCATCCTGGGGATTAAACTCAGAGGCCCTCTACTTCTGAGCTACACCCCATCCTCATTTTATTTTTTATTTTGAAATAGGGTCTCTAAGTTGTGGAGGTCCTCGCTAAATTGCTGAGGCTGGCTGTGAACCTGTGATCCTCCTGTCTCAGCCTCCCAAGTAGGACAATTACAGGTGTGTGCAGCAATGCCCATAATCCCAGTACTTGGGAAGCAGAGACAGGAGGATCACAAGTTCAAGGCCAGTCGGGTAACAATCAAAAATACCCACACGCATTGCCAAATAGCCCTGAAGGGTAAAAATAACTCCAGTTGAGAGACACAGGCCTGTATCATTTGATGAGTAAATGAGTATGTATACATTTGGATTTAAGTAAAATGTTTAAGCAATCAGTTTTTAATGATTTTACACTACATATCAGCTTTATTTTTATTAATTGATCACTATTATTTCAAATTAAGTCATTTAAAATAGCTTTTTCACCAGGTATGGTGGCACAAGCTTATAATCCCAGTACTTGGGAGGTTGAAACAGGAAGATTGCAGGTTCCTGGCCAGCCTCAGCTACTTAGTGAGGCCCCTGGAAGTTAGTGAGACCCTGTTTCAAAATAAAGAATAAAAATAAGACTAGGGGTGTAGCTCAGAGGTAGAATGCCCCTGGGTTCAATCCCCAGAACTGCCCCCCAAAAAAGGATTTGGGCCTAATCATTATATATTATTAAAAATAATTTTTAAAATTAAAAAAATAAGTTGCAGCATTATATCACTATCAAGCAGGAATTAGAGAATATGACTTCCTCCGTCCCTACACTCTCTCTTCCCTCCCTCCCTCCTTCCTTCCCTTCCTTTTCCTTCTTTCTTCCCTTCCTTTTCCTTCCTTCCTTCCTTCCTTCCTTCCTTCCTTCCTTCCTTCCTTCCTTCCTTCCTTCTTCCTTCCTTCCTTTCTTTCTTTCTTTCTTTCTTTCTGTACTAGGGATTGAACTCACGGGCATTCTACCACTGAGCTACACCCCTAGCCCTAATTTATTTTTTATTTTGAAACAGGGCCTCACTAGGTTGCTAGGGCTGGCCGTGAACCTGTGATCCTCCAATCTCAGCCTCCCAAGTAATGGGATTACAGGCAAACACCACCATGCCTAACTAGTTCATCCCCTTCAAAAACTTGGACTCAGTAATATATCTAGTACTGAAGGTACCGAATCAGAGAAATTACTAAAACAAGAATAACCCATATGCATTTTTGAGATCTATGCCTCACAATTTAACTCAACTGTGAGGTGTGGGGGGGGGGGGTATTGGGGATTGAGCCCAGGGGCATTCTACCTCTGAGCTATACCCATGGGCCGATTTTTTATTCTTTATTTTGAAACAGGGTCTTGCTAAGTTGCGCAGGGCCTCACACTAAGTAGCTGAGGCTGGCCACAAACCCACAATCCTCCTGTCTCAGCCTCCCAAGTATTGGTATTACAAATGTGTGTCATCACGTGCAGCTCAACTATGAGCTTTCAAAAGACTAGATCTTTTTACTTTATTTACTTATTTTTATGCATGTATTTATTTTTGTAGTAGTAGGGATTGAACCCAGGGGCATTCTACCTCTGAGCTATGGTCCCAAGGACTAGAGTAGGGAAGGCAGTGAGGCAGCTTTACTGCTGAAGTCATCTTGACAAGTGACGAGGATGGCAACTCTAGATGAAGGAGGAAAACAACTGAAGAGGGGTGATGGTGAAAGAAGCAGTGGATCAACGGCAGGGAAGAGAGAGAAAGAACCAAGAAATACACGAATAGGAACGAAAAGGCCAAGTACTAACGTGTGATTTAAAGATTTTCCATCTAGAAACAAAGACCATAAAGAATTTTAACAAGATAGGAAAAAGACGATGAAAGGAAGACCTGAATAGAAAGAATTTTAACTATATGGAAGAAGGCATTTACATTAAATGCAACTAAGTTCTACAAGAGGAAAATTGCAAAGAAAATAAACACACAAAGAAAAATAAATTAGTTAGAAAGGAGTTATTTGCAAGACAGAATTCTACAGATTAAGAAGGGGAGTATATCTTGGAAACAGAAGCACAGAACAACTGATAATAAGAAGATGTATCTTATTTTAATCTTTGCCAATCACTATTCTATGCAAATGTTGCCTCAGATACAAGAATCCTATTATATTACTATTACTTATCCCCAGTTTACAGGTGGAAAAACTGAACTACATGGAGGTGTTTGTACAAAGTTATAACATAGTGGAGATCAGATGTGTACCCAATCTGGCTCCAAATTCATGTTCTTAACCAGTTTAATATTCTAGATATTCTAGGAGTAATTAAGACTCAGAAGAATGATGACAGATCTTTTTTTTTTTTTTTAAGTGAGGAATTAATTTGAGGAAAAAAGGTCCAAGATGCTTAATGTTCCAATAGTTTCAGAAAATGAGCTGATGTTATAACCAGAGAAGACTAGATGTTTGGGGCATAACAGTGTTAAGAATAACATACAGAAAAATAACCATGCTTACCCAAAATATATCCCATGTCACCATTTAGGGCATAAGCAATTAGAGAGGATGGACATACAGTTTTTAATAGGAGGCAGGCACATATCAGGGAGAGAGGGAAAACTCCAAATTACAAACAGATATTTGAGACTACTACAGTACGGAGAATCAACTACAGTAGGTTTTCAGTAGCTTTTATGTGGCCTATGAATTTTCCAAGTGTTCTTGGGACTACATCAATTAGAATTACTTGGGACACTATGAAAGATGCACACTCCTGGGCCCATTTCAGATTTTGGGAATTTGGGGGTAGAGATTCAAAAACTAGAATTTCAACCCTTTTTCCAGACACTTCGTCTGCATAAACATGAGGATCCACTGCCTTCTTCTGTTGCAGCATAAGTGTTTAGAACTATCTGCCCACCCCCCCATTCTTCCAGCTACTTAGGTTGCCTATGTTTGACTTGTGTTTATTTAAAAAAAAAAATCTCAGCCCCAGCTTGGTAACATAATCAAGAATTAGCTTTGGAGTTTTTACTCCTAAAATCCATATTAGCACCAATGTTGACACAGGGAAAAAAAAGTTCCAGGTCCTTTCCCAAACATTATGGTGCGCTGTTAAATACAACATAAGGTGTTGACTGGACACTGGGCTAACCAGTATGTCAATTCTTATGTAACCAGATGTACGTAGTACAAGATGCTCATTATCACAGATTTACCATCTGAGGTCCTCTAAAGTAGAAAGCACAAGCCAAGCACGGCGGCACATGCCTATAATCCCAGGATTTAGAAGGCAGAGATGGGATGATAGCAGGTTCAACACCAGCCTCAGCAACTTACAAGACACTGTTTCAAAATAAAAATAAAAAGGGAGGGAGTGTAGGGTGCCTTCTACTTTAGAGGCAAAAAAACAGGACTTCAGATAATAAATAAAGTAGAAGATATGAATGTGCTGACCTTGCACAAAAGCTTATCAGGGATAAAGACTTCCAAAAAGAACAGATGTTATCACACAGATTGCATAGGTTCCTACAGGGGCAATACTTGCCCCCACAAAGAGCTGGAGTAAAATATATAAAAAACAAATTTGCTACTGCATCTGTTTATTCGCTTTAAAAAGGTAGATAAGGTAGATTTCCAATAGGGGCTGAGTTTTTTGTTTTTTGTTTTTCCCTGAAAAGAGAGCAGTAAGCCAAATATGTTTGGAACTCTAGAGTGAGTATGGGAATGTTCTAGTTGCTAGAATAGTGAAGAAATGAGTTCTCCTAAAATCTCTTAACCCCAGTGGTGGAACCAAAGATTGTTTAACTTGATATGAGATACAACAACAGCAAAAAAGCCTCTTTAGTCAAAAAGGGATGTTCCTTCATAGGAGCAACTGGATCCTGAAATAGTAACTTCTGGATACCTTCATGCTTTATTTAGAAGATCTGTGATCTAAATCATAGAGACAATACAACCCCATCTCCATGCTCCTTCTGGCTTCCTTCTTAATCCTGGGCAGCACTACAGTCTTTGTCATCTTTCTTGGCTGGCCTGAGCTGACCAGCATAAAAAGCCAATCCCAAATTGCAGTGGGATCCTTTTGCCATTTCCTGCAAATTGTTTGACCCTTGAAGAAAAGGATTAAATACAACTCATCTTTGTACCCATAGAGTAACTCAACATGCACTGTCAGACTTGACACATTTAATTCAGTGCCCTGTCCAACCCCTACAAGAGAGCTCTCCACATACAGAGCACACAAAAGCATTAGCCTTATATCAAAGGTGATTTCCCTCCTGCTTACCACTCCCACCCCACCAAGGTCATGGAATGGGGATAGACATCTAATGCAATGCATTCAGATTTCTTTCTTGACAACTGAACTAAAACAAACAAATAAAAAAAAAAAAACCATTGTCACCACTAGTATGCTTCGGCTAAAAAAACAGTTCAAATCAGCACCACAACAAACCAAATCCACCTCAATATCCAGGTTATGGGGAAGCAGAGTCTATGAAACACTAGGGCAGCCAGGCACAGTGGCCAACAGCTAGAATCCCAGCTACTCAAGAGGAGGAGGCAGGAGGACTGCAAGTCCAAGGAGGATTGCAAGACCAGCATGGGCAAATGGGTGAGCCCCTGTCTTAAAATAAAAAGAGCTGGGGCTGGGCGAGATGGTACACACGTATAACCCAGTACTTGGGAGGCTGAAAGAGAAGGATTGCAACTTGGAGGCCAGCATGGGTAACTTGGCAAGACCCTATTTCAAAGTAAAAAATAAGCAGAGTTGGAGGTATAGCTCAGGGGTAGAATCCCCTTGCATCAATCCCCAGTACCATCAAGAGAAAAGAAAAAAAGAAAGAAAAACCAGGACAAGGGAAATAGAAGTGGGAGGGAGAAGAAGAGAAAGAGATAAAATAAACATGGAAAAAGGAGCTGAAATAAGAAACCACAAACCCCTCGAGTGACAGGCAGAGGCTGGCTCCTCAGATTCCTAACAGTTCTTCCCTTCACGCCAGCTTTAGTTTTTGATCAACCCCAAACAGCTGGATCATGACCAAGGCTTCTCCTTGAGGCCAAATGATCCCTAAGTAAAACAGCATTTTTCAGAATATACAACAAGACAAATAAAAAGCTGGAAAGAGATAAATCCAAGGAGAAGAAAAAAGTACCAAGAAGAAACTCAAGTCACAGGTGGCCAAAAAATTCTGTAACTATGAATCTGACTTATCAGGAAGTACCACTGATATTCATCATTTTCTTGCCAATGAAACAATTTAAACTTTAGTCCCTTTTTCCAAAGCAAATTATCACAGTGTTGACAATTAAAAATAGTGTCAAACTCACAGGAGAAAAAAAATCACATGGTCTATGTTTGAAAATTCTCTTTATCAAACAGCTGCAAAGGGGCAGCAAGATATAGCCAACCCTGTAACTAGTGTAACTTGATGGTCCTTTCTTGTACCAAAACTAGCACTATAATAATAATACCTAAGCCCTCCCCCCTATCTTTTAAGATCCTTTCTCTGAAAACAATCTTTGAACTTACTTTGTTTTGAAGTTAATTTCTTTGCAACAAGTCCAAAATAAAATCGTGTCATGAGCCCACAATCAATCTGACAAGTTTGTGTTAACACTGTCAAAGATTAATGTCAGAATACTGGAATTTTGATCATCTAATGCAGATACTGGCATATTTTTTCTTCATCAAGAAATATTTCACTTAAGTTTTGAGCTCATTTTAATCAGACACAGTTTGGTTGCAGAAATTTTCAATGCTTATTTTTAAATTTTACTAGTTTTTTGTTTGTTTGTTTGTTTGTTTTTGTAGTACTGGGCATTGAATCCAGGACTTTGCACATGCTAGGCAAGCATTCTACCACTGAGCTACATCCCTAACCCTCTATTTTATTTTGAGATGGGGTCTCCTCAAGTTGCCTAGGCTGGTCTTGAACTTGAAATCCCCCTTGCCTTAGCCTCCAAAGTAGCTGGGATTACAAGAGTACAGAGCTATACCCCAAAACTAAAAAATTTTAATGGGTACTAATATTATTAACTCCCCATTTAAACAAAGCTTGCCAACATTTAAATTCTCCTAACAAGAAAATGTAATTAGAATGTTTCATAAAAACTTTCAAGATGTTCCAAAAGAATATCTGAAATATTACCAAAGGCAAAAGTGAAATCATCAATCCAATCATTGGTATCTTTCTCCTTAGTTATACTGACAAAACAATAGGATTTACTAAGACAATTATTCAATCTTTGTAGTGATGCAAAAGTCTGCAACTTGATTTTGGTTATGGCTAAATAATCTGTCCATATAATAAAATAGTATAGAACTATACACACACCATAATGGTATCAACGTTAATTTACTGGTTTTAGTATTATACATCTTATGGGATATAAAATGTAACCAACAAGGGAAACTGGGTGAAAGGTACAGTGCTCATAGTACTATTTTGCAGCTTCTTATGAATGTATAACATATGCCCAAAACATTCTAATGACTTACCAGCATTTTAAGGGTTCACAGTGATCCTGTGTAGAGGAAATTCTGCATTCTACAGATGGGGAAACTGAAATACAGATAGTTTAAATTACTTGCTCAAGGTCACATAGTAGCAGAGCCAGAATTTGGATCACAGGTGGAATGCCTCAAAAAGTTTGGACTGATCAGAAAGGAACACTAGTGGGATGACTAGAAAAAGCTAGAGAAGCACAGGTTTACAGGCAAAGTATGGCTGACAATGAGCTACATTCCCAGCCCTTTTATTTTATTTTGAGATAGAGTCTTGCCATGTTCCCCAGGCTGGTCTTAAGCTTGCAATCCTTCTACCCCAGGCTCCCACGTAGCTGGGGTTATAGGTCTGAGTCATTACATCCACTAACCTTCACATTTTAACAATACTATCCTATCAAAATCTAAAATAGATAATGTTCAGTACTAAATTATCCTCATTTCAGCAATATCCACAGCATTTGTTCTTTTTCCTCTATAAAAACTGTCTATATACATTAAAGTACTTGTTTAGCAACTTCATACTAATTATTAATTTGTATATGGTATTGAGTTATTAAATGTTTTCAATACACCATATGTAGACCATCACTAGACACAAAATGGACAGAGAAGCTACAGAGAATATATCTAGTATGTGAAATTTAGTAAATGTTTTAATTATAATCATATACTACATTTAAGAAAAACGTAAATGCTCTTTTATCACTTTAATGCAAGGAGGCTGATGCCACCTGTTTTAAGAGTCAAAGAAATAAAAATAAAAATAAGCCAGAGATGGTGTCACACACTTGTAATCCCAGTAGTTGGGAGGCTAAGACAGGAGGATCGCAGGTCCATGGTCAGCCTCAGCTACTTAGTGAGAACTTCCACAACTTAGTAAGACCCTATTTCAAAATAAAAAGAATAAAAAATAGGGCTGGGGGGATAGCATGGAAGTAGAATGTGCCTAGTTTTAATCCTCAGTACCAAAAAGATAAAAAAGCAAACAAATAAAAAATTTTAAATTAAAAAAAAAAACTGATCACAGTCAGGTGTAATGGCACATGCCTGTAATCCAGAATTTGGGAAGCTGAGGCAGAATGATGGCAAGTTCAAGGCCAACCTCAGCAACTTAGCAAGACGTGTCTCCAAAGAGAATTTTAAAAATGGGCTGGGGATGTAGCTCAGTGGTACTTTTTAATAGTTTATAATGATACTAAAAATCTCCAAAGCTTCTAAAATGCAGATAGTATGTACTGGTGGTTACTCTTTAGTTCCTGGCTTGAACCAATGATCAGAGTCTCCTGCTACTTGTGGCTCAGATGGAGGTGTGTGGACTGCGTTTTGAAAGATAAACAAGCATGTGTATGTGTGTGAGCACATGTATGTATAGATATGCATACATGACACACTGGATAAGCTGGTAACTTTTTTTTTATAAAGTTCTACTAAACTGAGAAGTATAAGCCAGCAGTTAACAGAAAATCTAGACAAAGAATACCAAAGTGAGATTCTAGAAGTGAAGAAACTAAATAAAGCAGGCAAACAAAACAAACAAAGCAAAAACACGTTTTCACGGAGCACTTTTAGGTTTATCCATAAATATTCACATTTTAAAGTTGAGTAGTATACCAATTTTCATTCAGGAGACAAATATTCTAGGGTAAATTTATAGTTCCCAAAAGAAATAATTCAAATTTAAAGAGCTGCATATTAAAAAAAAATAGTATAAGAGCTACAATAAAATGAACAGAAAAAGCAAACGTGGATTTACAGGAAACATGGTAGCTGTCTGAAACATTACAACTGAGTCTGACTAAATATACAGGAGACTCAAAAAGAACAAATTAAGATGACTATTACCAACATAGTCAACATACACTGAAATAAGCAATGGTATCCCAATCAACACTTGCTGCAAAAACTGCCAGAATGAAATGAGATTTGTTGCAAAATATCTTAAAACTTACCAATACTGAGCTATTACATTTCTCTTACTAATGTTTTAACTAAAGATTTGGACTAGAAGACTGAAATCTGCCCAGAAGTGAAAATGAAGCTCCCTAATGGATGCCAGAAAGCTAAAGGCTCCCTTCCTTGATGCACAGTTGGGACCACAAATTGTGTTCGCTATACGCAGTACACAAAACTAACAACAGACTGGCTAACAAACAGTTTGGGTTTTCAACTTCCCATAATACACGGAACATTTTTAGAAGTGATCACATTAAAATGAAACAGTTACGGGACGAAATTTTAATCTGGACAGGCACCAATGCCCTGATTTTCTACTTTTTTCATAAACCATATGACTTCCACATGCTGAGAATGTTTTATGCTTTAACCTGCAGTAAAGGCTTTAGATCATTTTAATGCCTCAGTGCTTAAGATGCAACAGAATCAGCCCAGTGAACGCAAGGAATATATCTAGTTTACATGTAATCATTTTAACCTAACTACTAGTCAAAAAAAGTTTAACCAATGATTTTCCCAGTAAATAATTGCATTTCTATAGATGAAAACAAAGAAAAAGAAATTTTGAGGAAAGGGTGAATGAAAGAGAAAATATTCATTTATCTAGCTCTTAACAAACATTTTTTATTTCTAAATAATTCTATGACTATCAGAGTATGCTTCAGAAAAACAAAAATAACACTATTATGCAATTACATAGGACTTTTCTATTTTTATGCAAAATAATATTTCAGGTAAAGATAAAAGCTTAAAAGAATTATGGAAATCCAGGTCTCTAACAATATAAAGGCTCAGATTTCGGAGCAACATATTCTACATTTTAAAATTGAGATTTAGAAGACACATGCCTTTTTTATTCAGGCCAATCTAAATATATACGTCACCTCATGCATACAGACCCCTCGTCTATATGAATGATCAACAGAAAATTCATATCAAAAGATGTAAAGCCTACCATAAAATTGTGACTTTCAGTTTTTATGGCATCTAAAGGTTCCTTACTGATAGGTGGCAGATTCAAGAATTAGTATGGGACTGACTATGTAAATGCATTAAATTCAACAGTCTATAACAAATTATGCCAATTCCTTTAGTTACTTAAAAGTACATGACTCTACAAAACTGTCACAAAAGGGTTACTGAAGAACTTATATTTCAGATTGAAGGAAGCACAAAATATATTATCTTAAATTCTCCTGGTGTAATGTTATTAAATATTAAAGACTGTGAGAAACAAGAGATGTTGCACTCCTCTTCCCTTTGTAACTCCAATTGAAAATTGGGGGGAAAAAATCAAATTTTCCTAACTTGACTTATAACTAGACCTAGCAACTTAGTTGTGCAATTTTAGTAAATTTAATGCAAAGCACTGCAAACCTGATGTGGTAAATTACCTGTGGCATAAATGCAAAATGATAACATGGAGATCCTTTTCACTTACTGATGCATTTTATAGTAAAACCACAAAAAGCACTACTGTATTAGCACAAATTAAATAAAAAGACGCATAAGGTATTATGTCCATCAGGAAGAGAAATGTGCTATGCCAAAGGAGGAGGAAATAAGAGAGGAAGGAAGGGAAAAGGGCTGACGGAAGGGAGGGAGGCAGCGAGAATGCAAAGATTTCTACACCTGCAGAATTTCAGAAAAATGAACTAGTCATATCACTCTCCCCTGTATGATGCATACGGTTTTTTAAAAGCTTCAGACTAAATAAAAACAGCAATCACTTTCTACCGTCCAACTTTACATACTATAGTATCTTTACTGCCAACTGCATTTCCCCTTCACTCACCCAGTGCTTCCTCACTCTTCCATACCAGCTTTCAGGCAAATGTGAGACAGAACAGGGTGGAGTAGAAGGAAAATACAAGCAGCGACTTTCAGCGCACCGCCCCCCCCCCCCCGCCCGCGCCTCTTTCCCGCAAATAATTTCTAACAGTTTTTCTTACTATGAAAATAAGTCGCCCTATCTCAGGACACACAGCAGACATTGTCTCTTTAGAAGACACCAACACGTACGCAATCCAACACTCGCGACCCTCACCTCCGTGCCCCCCGAATTTTAAGTAATTATGAATCTACTGAATACGAAGATAACAAGATACCTCCACCTACTGTTTCGGGGTAAAGGTGGGTGGAGGACTCCTTTCCAAGTAGCCCCAATCGTGTAACCAAAACACGGTTCCGGAATAAAATATTAAGAAACACTTTTCCTTTCCCACCTATCTACCTACTTCAGGATGCAAAGATCCATCTCCACACCACAGCATCTCAACAGTTCTCTAGCCCGGAGTTTGGGGTGGAGATCGGTCCAGGGGAGGGGGCGGAGGCGGAGTGTGAGCGGGCAACGGGACACAAACGAGTAGCAGAGCCCGGCGACCCCGCACCACGTCCCCAGCCCGAACGTCCAGCCCCGGGACTCAGCACGCCGTTCTGCCCAGGCCCAGGAGCAGCTAAGACTCGAGCCATGCAACTTCCCTTCCACAGACGGATTCCTTCAAGACGAGATCAAGTACACGTCACAGTTTGAGACCCAGTTAGACACCCCCGAACAAACCCACACACCTCAAAACCGCCGTACAGCTGCCCCAACTCCACACGGGAGACCCCTCCTCCAGAATTCAAACCTTCCGCCCATCGTGCAGGAAAGCAGAGGCACAGAGTTGGGGAGCAGTCGACGCCTGGCAACGACCGCCCCTCGCAAGCCGCCCCACCCCACACCCCGCGTCCGGGTCACCCACTCGGAAGCCCCGGGCGGGCTCCCACCTCTCGATGGTGATGCTTAGGGACCCGTCGCGGTGCCCACTTACTTTCTCCCCCAAATCCTTCCATCTCTCTCTCTCTTTTTTTTTCCCTGAAAGTGAAAGGAAAGAAGTGAGGCTCGAGACTTGCAGCAGCCGGGCTTCCAACCCGCAGGACTCACCTCGGAATCCTCGCAGAGTTTTCTCCGCCCGGCACAGCCCCCTCCCCAGCGTCCCAGGGCGAAGGCAGAGGTGGGGAGGAGGGGCGCGGGAGGGGGAGGGCGTCTTCCGCGCGGGGCGCCCGTCGGGAGGGGTGGGGAGGGCCGAGGCCGGCGCAGGAAGAGGAGAAGGGGGAGGGGAGGCCCCGAGCTCCCAGTCTCCCCCTGAAAACCTCCCTTGTCTCAATCACATCAGACTGACTGTCTTTGTCTGGCTGACAACCGCCATATTGATATCAACAGCCCCGCTCCCACCTGCTGCCGCCGGGCGTCCCTGGGAGTTGTAGTTCCGTCCTCCCTGGAGTCCAAGCGCCGCGCCGGGTGGCTGGAGACTCCCGGGAACTACAACTCCCAGCAGGCCTCGCGCCCATCAGCCGTCCCTCAAGGGGGCGGGGCGAAGGGAGCCGGAGCCGTGGGGACCACATATCCCAGAATGCCGCGCGCGCCCGGCCCATCTGGGCGACATGATATCATGCTGGGGTGGAGAGGAAGGATGGATCGGCCGCCGGGATGAATTGGAGCCGACGGAAAGAGGCGTTCTAGGAGGAAAAGGGAAAGACGACCACAATTCCCAGGATGCCTCGGGAAGACTACACTTCCCAGGATGCCCCGGGAAGGGTGCGCGGGGAGAAAAGACTGCAAGTCCCGCGATGCTCTCGGCGGCGGCGATTGAACCGGAAGCCGCTTCCTGACGCTTCCTGGGTTTGAGGAGTCTGGAGGCTGGTATTGAACCCCCGAAAGTCTAATATGAAGCTGGTGAGTCTCCGCTCCTAGGTCAGAGGGCCAAGGCGATGGCAAATCCATTGGGACTGCGTCGCACCTTGGGCAGGGAGCCGTAGCGGAGGAAGGGTGACAGGGAACTGGAAAGTGAGGTGGCCTGCGGAAAGCTACTTTTTGTGGTTGAGGTTTGAATTCCCTCCCTGCCCTCCTGCACCACGCGCACATGCACACGCCTGTGCAACTGCCGAGAGGTCTGAGCCTTTAGCCAAACATGAGGTTGACTGTCACGTTTCCTCATCTGTGAGCTAAGGTTGGGCTCGATGGACTAGGTTCGGTCGTTTCTCGGCTTCCACCTGAGTGTCCTAATAAATTTCTTAACAACCTCTCTCCGCTCAATTAGCAGTTGAGTAGGCTATTTCCTTACTCTTATGGAGAGGACGGATTCTATTTGAACAGAGTAGAAAGTATTGGACGGAATGTAATCGCTTATTAAGTTTCCTGCTACAGACTCCTGACTGCCATGTAATTCGAGCCATTGCTGGAGGTGATCTTGAAGGATGTGAGTCTTAAACTTTGCCTAGGATGTGCATGGGCAGAGAAAAAGTGTTAAGGCGTTCCACGTTAGATCTGTAGAGACTGCAAGGGTCAAGGCTAGATGGAACACGCCAGTATTCTTGGAGAAGTCTTTGCATTGCAAAGTTCAAGCGCTTGGCTTATAGGAAGACTTCTCAGACCTTTGTTTGGAACCATTTTGCTCTCAGTTCTAAAAAATTAGTTTATTCTAACTTTTTTTTTTTTTTTTTTTTTGCAGTACTGGGGATTGAACCCAGGGGCATTCTACACCTCCAGCCCTATTTTTTATTCTTTATTTTGAAACAGGATCTCACTAAGTTGCGGAGGATCTCACTAATTGAGATTGGCCGCGAACCTGCGATCCTCCTGTCTCAGCTTCCCAAATACTGGGATTACAAGCGTGCGCCACCACACCAGGCTCTAATTATTGAATTACTAATAGCACAATTAGGAGAATAGAAAGGCAGGTGTGTAATGCCAGTTCTCAACCTTTTAAAATCCGTGTTCTTACAGCCAAGTTATTGTTAAGCTTCAATTTTGGTGGTTATATAAAAACTGTTGTTATTGTTTTTCCATTTATATAATGAATTGAACATGTTTTTCCAAAACCCACAACCCACCCACCTATCGAAAGTCACCAGCTGTTTTCTGAGATGACAGTCAGAAAAATGATAGATTTAGCCAGGCATGGTGGCAGGTGCCAGTAATCCCAGCTACTAAGGAGGCTGAGACAGGAGGATCACAAATTCCAGGCCAACTTCCTCAATTTAATAAAACCCTTTCTCAAAAATGAAAATTTTTAAACGAGCTCGGGATGTAGCACAGTGGTAGATCACTTGCCTAACATGTACAAGGTCCCTGAATTCAGTTCCTCGCACTGGGGTGGGGGGGAGACAAAAACTAAAATCCCTGATATCAAGAAACCTAAAAAACATTTATTAAGCACATTCTTGTGTGTGTGTGTGTGTGTGTGTGTGTGTGTGTGTGTGTGTGTGTTACTGGGGATTGAGCCCAGGGGCATTCTACCTCAGCTACACCCCCAACCCTATTTTGTATTTTTTATTTTGAAACAGGGTCTCACTAAGTAGCTGAGGCTGGCTGCAAACCTACAATCCTTTTGTCTCAGCCTCCCAAGTCCTGGGATTATAAGCCTGCGCCACCACGCCCCGCTCTGCATTCTTGTCTTTGACATTATAACTTTCCCACATGCAACCTATGACTACATCTTAATGAAGGTTTCTTGAATATGTCTATTTCTCTCCAGTTTAGCTAGTACACTCTTTTGAAACCTGGAATTCAATAAGACCTAACTGGTCTCCCTGCTTTCTGTCTTGACCTTCTCAAATCCATTCTCTACTCCACATCCCAGCAATTGTTTTTAAATCACAGAATTCTATAAAAACCCCCATGGTAGCTTCTTTTGCCCTTAGGATAAAGTTTTATAAATCTGCATTTGGTTGATTTGGTCCTGAAGAATATGGCCCTATCCACCTCTCCTTAACTAGCTAGCCCTCCTCTTCCTTATTCTGCTTTTTTTTCCAGTCCTATCAGATATTTTCCAGTTCCTTGAACTCACCCTTTTCTCTTTTGCCTCTGGGACTTTGATCCCTGCCACATTTGCCCCCCCCCCCTTTGGGGGGCACATTCTACCTTTGACCTACACCCTCTGCTGTTTGCTTGTTTGTTTGTTTGTTTATTGAGGGTCTCACTAAATTACTAGGCTGGCCTCAAACCTGTAGTCCTGCCTCAACCTCCCAAGTATTGGGATTACAGGCTTGCACACTGCACCTGGTTTGGCACATTCTTTTTTTGTTTGGATAATGTCTTATTTCAGGTCTCTGTTTAAATACAACTTCTGCAAGATTTCCTTGAATTAGGTATTCCTAACATATGCTTCTGTGGCACATTTCCTGTTTTTAAGACCTGTTTGGGTTTTTTTTCTGTTCTCCTTCATGTAGACTGTATTCCCAGAGCCTGATACACTAAACAGTAGTTGAATAAATAACTTATGAAGGCTTATCAGAGTATGTGAATATTGTTGAGAAAAAATCATGGGGTTGCCAGGGTCCAGCCCTAGCAGGAGTCGGGGGTCCGTCGACAGGTATTAAGGAGCTGTGGCATGGGATGAAGTTGAGATTACAATAAGCAATAACTTTTGAAATAAAAGAATAATTGCTACCTTTTATAGAGCAATCACTGTGTATCAGTGCCAGGTACTCATACAGTGTCCGATTTAACCCTTTGATATTCTCATTTTACAGATTTAAAAACTGAGCTTTGGGGCGGTGAAATAAGTGGCTCAAAGCTACACACATGAAAGGTGATAGAGCCAAGATCTGAACCCAAGACTCCCTGACTGAAGAGCCAGTTATCTAGTGAGGACAGGGACTCTGGCATCTAGCGCAGTGCTAGATTGTGTGTGTGTGTGTTGGCAGTACTGGGGCTTGAAACCAAGGCCTTGCACATGCTAGGCAACCACTCTACCACTGAGGTATATTCTGAACCCTAGAATATCTCTTAAAGAGAGGTTGAGTGCATGCTGAGAAGTCGTGTTCAAAGCTGTTTTTAAATGTGCTTTAAATTTGAGTGGTTTAATTAAGATTTTTTAAAGCTATTGGTAAAAAAAGAAATCGAAGTTTGAAAATTCTTCTTGATAATCTAATGGTCCCATATTGGAGCATATAATTCGGTGAAGTAAGTTCTTTATATATTACCCAAATTTAGCTTCCATGATACCGTTTATAGTTCTCTAACTTTGCACATCACTTTCTTGGCTTTTCACACACCCACACAAAGACAATGAATGTCATTATAATGTAATATTTGGATAGCAACTCAAAGGATTTTAATGACTGCCTGTATTTATAACATTATGCGGTATTCAGGCAGCTTTATTTAACTGGAGAAGATTCATTGGTATTTTCAATTAATCAGAATCATTTTAGAAAGAACAAGAAAATTGGAAACGTATCATAAATTAGCACATTTTAGAGCATGTTTGCTTATTAGTATATACTGAGCCTAATTGGATTCACCCCGATGGCCAATTCAGCCAAGAATAGAAACTAGAATTCACCAGAATCTTTAACAAAAGAACATGGAACAAAAAATATTGAGTATACTGACAGCAAATGAGTTTGGAACATCACAGCCAGAAATCTCCTCATTCAAACAGATGAAAATTAAAGTGAATAAAATAGTATGAAATTCAAGAGTGCATGTATACTTTCTAGATAGTTCAAGAGAATCATCTACCTTATTCAGTCAGCAATGATGTATTATGCAACCACAGTATACCTTTAGCATTCAGAGTTTCAACACTTTCCATTTTAAGTGTTGCATTTGACCTCAAAGATCCATGACATAGAATTATTTATCGTTTGCTGGGACACAAATTTGAGTGTGACTTTAAGATTAATGATAATCCTTTGTGAACGAGCCTGAGTGCCTCAGTATCCATGGCTCTTTGCAGTTCTTGTTATTCTTACTAAAGGTCTGGAAGAAAAGTCATTTAAGTTTGTAGCATACTATGCTTATTGAATTTGATGGAAGAAATTTTATGTTCTAGTTATATTTACAAAATTTAAAACTTGAGAAGGCCATGAAATGTATTCTTCAATGGCGTGTGCTCCCTTATGCAAAATGCTGTTTCATTTCTACTGGCTCAAACCTTTAACTCACCGTTACTCCTGGGAAAACAGATGGAGCAAAGAAATGAATTCATGGACAGATCCCAGTGGAGGGCCAGTAGAGTACCAAGTACAGTTGTAGATTATATAGAAGAGCTTTGCTTGGAAGGGGCAAATCTTTCCCCAAGGTCAGTTAACAAATCATTAGAAAGGGTTGTGGTTAATCCTCACCTCTGATCTGAGTGTTGTTGGATTCTTTTGCTCTGATTTACAGAGTTGCAGAATCCATTTGATTTCCTAGAACTTGGATCAAGAACAGAAAATCTCTTCCTATAAACTATAAGCATTCAAAATTTTCCAGGTTTGATGCACCTATTGCAGTATGATTGTTAAATTAACCTGATTTCACTCTTTTCTGTGTTTCTCCTTGCTGGTTGGTTGGAGTGCCCCCATGTGTCTGTATGATGTAATGTCATTTCAAGCCTTTGAAAGGTCATATTTTATCACAACCTCTGTGTGATAGATTTTTTTTCGTTTCATCATTTCCTATAACTCTGAAAAGCTGTATGTGACATAAGGACAAGTTATATATCTTGTTCAGTAGTGCTCTGTGATAAAAATGAATATTTGATTACTGAGCATTTCATAGTCCTAAATTGTTACTCTAAAGATTAAATCTTTTATATTACCAAGGTTAAAAAGTATACTGATGACACATTTTTTTCAGTAATAATAATTGAATTAAAAAAAAAAAAAACTTTGGCTAGCCTCTGGTTACTTGGCAAAGCTGAGCACTGTTCTAATAAGAGCATGGCTCCCGCTTTAACAGCATTCGTTTTGTGACTTCTCTTTTGTACTGGGCGTAGAACTTAGGCATTTTACCGCTGAGCCCCTCCAGCCCTTTTTATTTTTTATTGCTAAGTTGCCCAGACTGACCTTGAACTTGTGGTTCTCCTGCCTTAGCTTCCCAAATCTCTGGGATTACAGATCAGTGTGACTCGTTTGCTTTGAGTATTCAAATCCCTCTGCCATTTGCTCTGGTGACCAGCAGTATGTATTTGACAAATAACTCACAAGAGCTGAGGGTGCAACCTAGTCACCTGTCACAGTAAAACCTAGCGGTTTCGAATGGGAAATTCACTCCTGGCTTGCTATACACCATCAAAGGTCCAGGAATAAACCAGCTGTCATTCATTTATTTACTCAACAAATCTTCCAGAACACCTCCTCCTCTGTGCTAGGCAGTGCTGAAGGAATGGGTATATCACAGTGAACACAACAGATTTATTCCCTGTCTATATGGAACATAGAGCTTAGTAGGAATCAAACAATATTAAAGTGAATGTCATCATGTAGAGATACTGTTGAGCTGACTTATTTTTGTAATACAGTGGTATAAAATAGGTTTACTTGTACACTTCCAGTCCTGTTTTATATTTTATTTTGAAACAGGGTCTCACTAAGTTACTGCACACTGGCCTCAAACCCACAATCCTGTCTCAGCCTCCCACTGCTAGGATTACAGGCATGCGTCCCCACACCCAGCTACCCAGCTGATGTGATTTCTTTATTCTCACACCCTCTCCATCTACTCAAGAAATTTACCATGTGTGGGGGTCCAGCCCTCCAGGCAGTGGGGTGGGGGGTCCCTCGATAGGTGTGAATTGAGATGAGGTCAGGAGAATACGCTCACACCTTACGCAGTGTAGAAGTGCATCTGTTTTATTGTTTGTCATCACTGTTTTATACTATTTTTTTTGCAGTGAGGCATATAGAACAGGAATTTTTACAGTCTTATTCTAAAGGTTGAGTAGGTACATCTTTAACTAGAAAAGCCATTTCCCATGGTATTTGATGGGATTAAGAAAACAGTAAAGGTTACAGAATACAATACGTATATAAAAATTCTTTTAGTACAAAACAGTGTTAAAGGTTAATGAGGAAGTGTCTCTATTCATTAGTTTAAATCTTTACTATTTGTTTAGCTCCTTTAAACAGTGTCCTTATCTTTTTCTCAGGCAGCTAGAGAGTTAGTTAATGTGTGGTGAAGTTTCAGAGAGACAAAGAGGAAGTGGGCAAACTCTCTGTCTTAAAGCCTTCTTTACTCATAGATAAAATAGTAGACCTAAGTCTCTTTGGCTTATTTATTTTGTTTCTATACCTGTGTGCTGATAGGGAACATAAGCCTGTTTAGTAACTAAGCTTGTAAAGCCTATTTCCTGATTAATGTTTGTATGTGGTTAATGTGGCCTTGGTTGTCTCAAGGCCCTGCTTGTTTTCAGCTAAGAGATCAGTATCTGTCAGGCCACATGTTTCTAAGAAGTTTTCTTTTATAATTAATATAAAAGCAAAATCCAAAGCACCTAAAATTTCCAGGATATAATAATGCAAATCCTCCTGTCTCAGCCTCCCAAGTACTGGGATTACAAGCGTGCACCACCACACTTGGCTAAGAAAGCAATTTTTTAGTGGGAATTATAAAACTTAGGCCTTTTTTTGCTCTTTTTTCATTGCTCATGTTTGTGAAGGGATGGCTTATAATCCATTTCTCAGACTTGTGGCTTAGGCAGAGATTCTCTTAACTACAGTATTTCTCCATTTTTCTATTTCACTGAAATAAAGGAAAGCATAATTAGATGTTCTGGTTTAAGTTTTCCCATTTTTCCCCAGCATGTGGAAATAAAGGTATAAAGCAATAGTTTTAATAAACTAAAGGATATTATTATAATAGTTCTGTGTGTGTGAGTTTTTATTGGAGATTGAACCTAGGGGCGCTCTACCTCTAGGCCACACCACCAGCCCCATCATATTTTTTATTTGAAACAGGGTCTCACTAAGTTACTGAGGCCAATCTCAAACCTGTGATCCTGTTGTCTCATCCTCCCAAGGACTGGGATTACAAACATGTGTCACCATTGCCAGCTTATGTGGGAAGATTTTTAATTGACAAATACAATTTATTTGCTTGTAATAGGTCTTTATTTGGGCACTACTTTTTTGGTACTGGGGATTGAACCCAGGGGCATCTCAATTCCCTGCACTCCTTTTTTGTTTTTGTTTTTGTTTTTTTATTTTTTTCGGTACTGGGGATTGAACTCAGGGGCATTCTACCTCCGAGCTACGCCCCCAGCCCTATTTTTTATTCTTTATTTTGAAACCGAGTCTCACTAAGTTGCGGAGTGCCTCACTAGGTAGCTGAGGCTGGCCGCGAACCTGGATCCTCCGGTCTCAGCCTCCCTAATGCTGGGATTACAAGCGTGCGCCACCACGCCCGGCTCCCTGCACTCCTTTTAAAAAAAAAAAAAAAACACGGTCTCACTATTAAGCTATTAAGACTGGCCTTGAACCTGTTATCCTCCTCTCGGCCTCCCAAGTACTGGGATTAGAGGCATACACCACCACACCTGGCTTACTCTGAAATTGTGGTAAAATACATGCAATATGAAACTTACCATTTTGCCATTTTTAAGCAAATAGCTCAGTTGCGTTGCGTACATTCACATTGTGTGGCTGTCACCATCCTCCTCCAGAATGTTTTTATCTTGTAGATGGTACCCATTAATACTAGATCCCCAGCCCCCGGCAATCACCATCTTCCTTCTGTATGAATTCGACTTCTCTGGGTACCTCATATACCTGGAAACGTGCGTGCTTGTTCTTTCATGACTGGCTTGTTTCGTTTGACATAATGTCTTCAGGGTTCATCCATGTTGTCCCGTGTGTCTGAACTTCCTTCTTTTTAACCCTCTGTTGTATGTATCGACCCATTCCTTTAGCCATCATGTGTTGGACACGTGAGTTGCTTCCACCTTTTGCCTAGTTCTCATACTGTTGCTGTGAGCATGGGTGTACAAATATTTGTTCAAGTCCTTCTTTCTATGTTTTTTGAGTATATGCCCAGAAATGAAACTGCTGGAACATATGCTAAGTTTATGTTTAACTTACTAAGCAGCGTCCGGAATACTTTCCGCGGTGGCTTCACCTGCACCATTTATGACCCCACCAGCAATGCTCAGGAGTTCTGATTTCTCTAATTCAGTGCTTGTCGTTTTCTATTTGCTGCTGGTGGTGGTTTACTAATGGCCATCCTGATGTGTGTGAAGTAGTATCTAGTGGTTCTGACTTGGATTTCCCTAATGAATAGTGACGTTGAGCATCTTTTTGTGTTTCTTTAATTTAGGTAATACATGCACATTGTTTTGTTTACAAAAGCAAACTGCACATATTTTAAAAAGAGAGAGAAAAGATTCCTTTCTCCTTATCCTCTTTTCCAAGAAAAATCCCATTTATCAGTTTCATGTGTGTCTTTCAGAGATATTCTGTAGGTTTATGTGCATGTGTGTAATTGTCTCTGTTTTTTACATAAATGGTAAGCTCTTATGCACATTGGGTTAGCATGTTGCTTTTTTTCTTCTTTAAGTTAAAGATGTACAAGTCCTTTCATTTTAGTGTCTAGAATTGCCTCATTCTCTAGAACTTCCTGCCCACACCTAATGAATCTGGGCCTGCATTCAACAAGATCCAAAGGTACTTTAATCCTTAACAGTGAAATATTTTCAATATTCCTTTCAAGTATTTTTTAAAACCATTTCCAACAGGCATTTTGTATTTTCATTGCCTGAAAGGAGTATTTAAAATCATGGGAATTAGCCTAGAAGATATGGTTCCATTACCTCTATCCTTCCGAGCTACTTCAATATCATTCATTGCTACTTATATTTAAAGGTGTGTTTTTTGTTGTTGATAATTTATAAAACTAGTGTCACTATTTCTCAAAAAATACTCATGCTATTGCTAAAAAAAATTACACTCACACTGTTACATAGTATTCTGTTATTTATATATATACCCTAATTTATCTAACCGAATACACCTATGAACATTAGGCTGTATCTAGTCTTTTGCAGTTGTAAGTCATATTTTACAGATCTCCTTTGTGAGAATCTTGGAAATTATATGTAGAATACATATCTAAAGGTGAAATTGATGGTTCAAAGGATATGTGCATTTTTGGTTTAGTTTCATTGCCAGAATGCCTCCTTAGCAATTTATCAAATTACACTGTTGCCAGTAGCTCTCCTGATTTCACTACTACAATGTTATCATCAAGCTTTCTTATTTTCTTAGCAAAAATTGAAAAAAATGGCATGTCATTATAGTTTTGATTTTTCCTATTACATGTGAGATATAGAACATCTTTTCATGTATTCATAAAAGTATTTCTATTTCCTTCTGAGTTTACTTCTGTTCTTCTGGATCTGTTAGTATTCTACTACTAAACTATTTCATGTTACATAAGTTTGGGTGTATTTTTTTTTTTTCTTCTTTTTTCTTTGTTTTTGTTTTTGGGGTTTTTTTGGGTTTTTTTTTTTTTTTTTTGGTACTGGGGATTGAACTCAGGGGCATTCTACCTCCAAGCTATACCCTCAGCCCTATTTTTTATTCTGTATTTTGAAACAGGGTCTCACTAAGTTGCAAAGGGCCTCACTAGGTAGCTGAGGTTGGCCGCGAACCCGGATCCTCCAGTCTCAGCCTCCCAAATGCTGAGACAAGAGTGCGCCACCACACCCTGCTTAGTTTGGGTGTATTTTAATATCTTGTAGTACTTGCTTCTGGTCATTGCTCTTCACTTTAGAATTTTCCAGACTGTTTTGAAACTTTTTGTGTTTTTTTTTTTTTGGTATAAAATTTAGGCTTAGATTCCATATAAACTTAGAATTATTGGTTCCCATTAAAATCCTTTTTTACGTTTTTATTGGGATCAGGTTAAAACTTAAGGAAAGAATTGACTAATTTCTTTGAATATGTCAAGTCTATCTATTTCCTTTACTCAAATTTTTAATGTCTCTTTGTAGCTATTTATTTATTTGTTTATTTTTGTGGTACTAAGGATTGAACCCAGGGGCATTTTACCTCTGAGATATGCCTCCAGCCTTATTTTCTTTTTTATTTTGAAACAAGGTCTCAGTAAGTTGCTGAGGCTGGCTGTCCTCAAAACTCTTGATTCTCCTGTTTTAGCCTCGCAAGTACTAGGATTACAAGCGTGTGCCACCACGCCCAGCTCTTTGTAGCATTTTAACACTTTTTCTTAATATAGAAGTGGTGGCCATGGGCATCATGTTCTGTTTCGGGTGTGAATGGACATGTTTCTTCAACTCAACCCATCAATGTGATACTGATTCTTGGCTTGAAATTTCTGTGTATTTTAACTTATATTCTATAGCTAGCTGCTTTCTTGCTTCAAAATATTCTATTCGTTAGTATGGTGAGGTTCTTTTACATAGCCTAACAGGAAGTTGTTTTCCAAGGGGAAGATCTATTTGTGTTTTATTGTTTGTCCTAGGCAGTTAATTATATCGTAAGCCATTTCCAGACTTTTGAGTAAACAATGGGTTGTATAACTTAAAGTCTTAGGTGGAACACAGCAGACTCATAGAAGTAATAGATTTTTGTGACCTTAAAAGATATTGCAAGGTTTCCTTGGAAAACAGAACAGCCAGAAATAGTTTTCCATACTTCAGAGACAGGCCTGATAAAGCCAAGAAATGTAAACAAATCAGTCTGTTAAAATAAACATAATTGGCACACATGCCAAAAAAAAAAAATCTCTGTAGAAACAAGGCTCAAAGGCCTGGGTTACGTGACGTGTGTGTGTTACTGGGGATAGAACCCAGGAATAATCTACCTCCAAGCTACACCCCCAGCCTTTTTTTTATTTTTTGTTTTGAAACAGGGTCTGGCTAGGTTGCTGAAAGTGTTACTAAATTACTGACGCTGTTCTCCAACCTGCAATCCTTCTGTCTCAGCTTCCCAGGTACTGGGATGACAGGCATCCTCCATCCTCCACACCTGGCTGGTGACTTATTTTAAATGGTGTCTGAGCTGGGCATGGTGGCAAATGCTTGTAATCCCAGTACTTGGAAGACTGAGACAGGAGAATCTCAGGTTTGCGGCCAGCTTCAGCAATTTAGTGAGGCCCTCTGCAACTTAGTGGCCCTATTTCAAAATAAAATAAAATAGGGCTTGGGGCGTAGCTCAGAGGTAGAATGCTCCTGGTTCAATCTCCAGTAAAACACACACACACAATCAATCAATCTCTCTCTCTCTCCTCCAAGTCATTTAACCTCTATGATGTAGTGTTGCCATTTCATAAAGAACAGTGAGATCAGGTAATACCCAATCTAGCACCATCTCTAAATTCCCATTGACTTATGACTTAAAAAAAAAGTCAGCCGGGCGTGGCAGCGCACGCTTGTAATCCCAGCATTCGGGAGGCTGAGACGGGAGGATCCGGGTTCGCGGCCAGCCTCAGCTACCTAGTGAGGCACTTCGCAACTTACTGAGACCCTGTTTCAAAATAAAGAATAAAAAACAGGGCCGGGGGTGTAGCTCAGAAGTAGAATGCCCCTGAGTTCAATCCCCAGTACCGAAAAAAAAAAAAAAAGTATCTTTTGAAGAGCAAAAGTCCTAAATTTTGGTTAAGGCTAATTTATTAACTTTTGATGGTTCTTTTTGTGTCTAATCTAAGAAATCTTCAACCCTATGCACAAAGGTTTTCCTCTTTTTCTGGAGTTGTTTTGTCTTAGTCGTTATAGTATCCACAAACCACATGTGGCTGTTAAGCACATGGAATGTGACTAGTCTAACTAAGGAACTGAGCGTGGTGGCGTACGCTTGTCATCCCAGCACTTGGGAGGCTGAGACGGGAGGATTGCAGGTTCACGGCCAACCTCAGCAACTTAGTGAGGCCCCTCCACAACTTAGCGAGACTCTTTCAAAATTAGAGAATAAAATACCCAGCATTTGGGAGGCTGAGACGGGAAGATCCGGGTTCGCAGCCAGCCTCAGCTACCTAGTGAGGCACTCCGCAACTTAGTGAGACCCTGTTTCAAAATAAAGAATAAAAAATAGGGTATAGCTCGGAGGTAGAATGCCCCTGAGTTCAATCCCTAGTACCGCAAAAAAAAAAAAAAAATTAAAGAATAAAATAAGGTGAGGGGTGTAGCTCTGAGGTAGAATGCCCCTGGGTTTATCCCCCAGCACCAAAAAAAAAAAAGAAGAAAGAAGAAAGAAAAAAAGAAAAAACCAAAGAAACTGGATTTAAATTTTAATTCATTAAATTGAATTAAAACTAGTATATCAGTGATGTAATCCACACTGAGCATCCTTAAAGCCCTGGATTCAATCGCCAGCATTAAAAAAAAAGCAGGGCCCAAGGATCATGCCTGTATTAAGGGTAAAGCCAGATGACTAGGAAACCGTATAGTCAGCTTTTTTTTTCCCTCAAGATGCTTGGATTTTTTTCATAACCATCCTCTCCAAATTGAATCTGTTGCTCTTTGCATAGTACATTATCATGTATTTTCTGATTCTTCATATATTTGTGGAATAATTTAAGAGGAAGCATTTAGAACTGATTGTTCAAGTGCAAGTTGAGTGCATTATTAGCTGTGTGATCTTGGATCTTTACAGTTGAGATGGTATCAATAATATTTACTTAGCCAGGTATCATGCCACACACCTGTAATCCCAGTTTCTTGGGAGGCTGAGTCAGGACGATTACAGGTTTGAGACCAGCCCCAGCAATTTATCAAGACTCTGTTTCAATGATTGTGATATTCTCTGAAACTAAAGAGCTATCAGCATTAACTCAAATTTAAAAAAGGTCTAAGGGTATCGCTCAAAAGTAGAACCCTCGGCCCCTGTTTCAATCCCTAGTATTACGAGAGAAAGACACAGACAGAAGAAAGAAAAAAAAGAGAAGAGAGAAAGAGAAAGGAGGGAGGGAGAAGAGAGAGGAGAGGAGGAAGCACGGATGGGCAAGCAGGTGGGCGGGCTTCTAAATAGAGTTTGGTAAGATTTCTTAGATTTCTTGCCTTGAGTGGATGTTGTTTTTTCAAATACATTTTCTGAATCTATTGAGATTTGTTTTCTCCTATATTCGTTAATATGTGAATTTTAACTAATAGTTTTTCTAATATACTGGGAAGCAAAACCATTAGATAAAAAAAATTTTTAAGTGGTGTGTTTGAATCAGAAACAACTAAAATCACTATTTCACTGCAAGAATATCAAACTGAACCTCTTTTCTCTTTGCTGATAGATTTCCTTAGTGATTATACAAGTGGTTAAATAGAGAAGGAGAAAACGAGGGAAAAGGAGAAAAAACTGTTGATGGCATTTATAACTCACTTCATTAACATGTTTGTTTAAGTGGGGATTGAACCCAGGAGCATTTTACCTCTGAGCTACACTTCTAGCCCTATTTTATTTTTTATTTTGAAACAGCATCACTAAGTTGCTGAGGCTGGCCACAAACCTGTGATGCTCCTGTCTCAGCCTCCTAAGTACTGGTGTTACAAGCATGAGCCCGCCATGCCCAGCTTCATTAACACTGTTAGCCCATAAAGACCAGTTTCTTAATGACTCTGATATTCTCTGAAACAAGATTAAAGAGCTGTTAGCATTAACTCAACCTAAAGGTTATAGGTTATATACAGATATTTAAGGGCAATTTCAAAGACAAGATTTTTTGGGTTTTTTCTCGGTACTGGGGTTTGAACCCAGGGGGCTTCTACCTCCGAGCAACTCCCTCAGCCCTACTTTTTATTATTGGTTTTGAAACAGGGTCCAAGTTGCAGAGGGCCTCACTAAGTAGCTGAGGCTGGCTGCGAGCCTGTGATCTTCCTGTCTCAATCTCCCAAGTACTGGGATTACAAGCGTGCGCCACCATGCCTGGCTAGTGAGAAGATTTTAAGCTGGGTGTGGTGGTACCCACTTATAATCCAGCTACTCAGGAGTCTGAGGCAGGAGTATTGCTCAAACCCAGGAACCACCACGTGACCCAGCTGTACCACTGCTTGGTATCAAGTCAGAAGACTATACTGATACATGCATATCCATGTTTATAGAGGCACAAGATAATAGCCAAATTGTGGAACCAACAGACAAAGAGATGAAGAAATGGTATGTGCATTCAGTGGAATTTTACCTAGCCATAAAGAAGAACAAAATAATGTCATTTGCAGGAAAATGGTGTGCTAAGTGAGACTAGCCAGTCTCAGAAAAAAACAAGGGTTAGGTTTTCTTTCATATGTGGAAACTAGAGAGAAAATATGTAACAAAAGGGCCTTCCAATGAATGAGGTGAGACCAGTGGAATAGTGGAGGGGAGGGGGGTGGATGATTGAGGAAGGAAAACAGTTGAAATGAGGCAATGTCCACATAGGATAGCATCACTACCAATCTCACTAATCTGTGTGGGGAGGCAGGAGGGGAAGCGGGAATACACAAGTGATGTGTCAGGTGTGTTTGTATCACTTTGATGTATAATTACGGTATGCCAATAAAAGTACAGATGTATGCACATATATATTCATGTATAGATGAAAGCGATATATATTACAAGTGCCCGCCACCACGCCCAGCGTTGGCATTCACGTAGTGCTCACAAGAACGCAGAATACAATCTCCTCCGTTTCACAGATAAGGAAACTGAGTCTTGCAATCACACACATGATGAGAGCAAGCAGGACGGGAGCCCAGACAGTGCTAATCCAAAACCCTTTACATAATTTCACCAAACTGCTTCCCCAAACCAAAGCCACTTATCAATAGTTGACTTCCATTGGCTAGGGCCATTTAATTATTTGTAGGTAGCTCCTACTAAGATTATATTTGCATTTTGGTGAGATTCTAGGTGGTTTGGCTCTAATACATGAGCAGTGGAACAGATCTGATGTATTACCAATGACATTGTAAATAGGAACGGCCTTTTTTGGAAAGCATTTTGGCAGCGAATTTCAAGAGGCATAAAATACTTATATTTTTTGACCTAGTTAATGCCACTTCTGGGAATCTTCTAAAGAAATAGTCCAATATGGAAAAAGCCTCAGCACTCAAGTGATCAGTACAGCCGTGTTCTTGTAATAGAGGGACCGGAGGCAACCCGAGAAGCTCAGCAGTGACTGTTGACCGTACCGACGAGGGGACATTAGCTTAGCCAGTAAGCATGAAGCAAGCGTAATGCAGCATAGCAAGGAAAACAATCGTTACGAGTTTTAAAAGTGATACGTGTGCAAAATTAGTATCTTATAAAATGAAAGTAATGGGATTGGTGGAATTGTAATATTTTCCCCTATTTCTGAAGCTTTTGTAATATAGACTTGTTTCTGATTTTAATCAGATGATGGCTTCTGTTTTTGTGTTAGTCTTTTGTTTTTGTGGCACTAGGGATTGAACCCAGGGGCATTCTTAGCTCTGAGCTACAACCCTAGCCCTATTTTATTTTTATTTTAAAACAGGTTCTCTTAGGTTGATGAGAATCTGATTACTTGCTGAGACTGTCCTCAAACCTGTGCTCTCCTGTCTCAGCCTCCCAAGTACAAGCGTGCGCCACCAGCGCATTGGCCTTTTAACCCTCACTAGATGATAAGCTCTTTGTGATCAAAGGCAGCGTAGTAGATGCTTACAGAGAGCATCACTGGAGGCGGCCCGCCTCTGGGTACTTTGCGGCTGCCCCCCTTGTTGCAGAAACCTCAGGCATTTGCTGTCTCCATGCGCCCGGGTGACCTGCAGTGAGCAGTGCAGTCTGGGAGGCACGAGGGGCATCTGGGGAGTCAGAGGGGCCTCGCTGTGTGTCACTGGCTCTTGGACAAGCCATTGACGCTGCGTAAAGCACAGCTTTCTCATCCATACAAATAGACTAATGAGATTTGGGTGTTCTGAAATGTTTCTTCCATTTGCTTATAGGCTGTCTTTCTGTCCTTAGATGACAGTAACAAATGTAAAATCTTTCAGCTAACTTCTACTGAAATCCTTTGAGCAGCACTTTTTATATGCCAATCATCTATCTGCTGATATACTTTATTATCCATAATTTAGAGTTAATGGTAAAAGATAAAAAAGATTTTATGTTTTAATCAGTTTTTTTTTTTTCCCGGTTATGAAAATGTGATATAGCTGAATGTTTGGAAATCAGAGAAGACCAAAAGAAGAAAATCATGCCCATAATCTTTTCACCCAGAAATAATCATTATATACATTTTGTCTTATTTCCTTCCAGGCTTTTCTGAAGATCTCCTTTTATCTTTTGAAATGAGAAAAATAGGAATGTTCCTATTGGAATATTTGCTGTTTTTTAGCAAGTCTAACGTGATGCTTTGTCTTCATTTTGAGTAGTTTCTATCTGTAACAGATACTGATTAGATAGGGAAATAGACTAAGTTAGCGGAAGGGTACCAGGTGGCAGGTGGGGTAGAGAGATCTCTGAATTAGTAGAATTTTTTTCTATAGTTCTGATACTACTGAAAAAGAAACTTCTGTAAAGTATAAGGATCATGCGTCCTGGACTTTTGCAAGACAACTGCAAACTTGGAATAATTTGTATTGTTTTCATCATAAATATCTTTGAACCTTTTCAGACCATGAGTTATGAATTTTTATTTGGAAAAATATAATCATCCTACATAAACTTGGAATAAAGAAAACACCCACAATTTTGGCTCCTGGCCTTATTAATTTTAGAACATGCAGTTTACGAGAAGTCAGTTCCTGCAGCGTCCTCCAGGAGTAGACTGTTCACCCCATGCACAGACAGAACCAGCAAAGCCACAGATACTGCGAGCCTCAACAGCGCACTGGGCAGGACTGAGCGCTGAGGTGGCGTTACCCTGACTTGTCCTGTCCTTGTGCTTCAGTCAGAAACTGGACTGGTCAAGGGATTGAGAACACTGGTCACTTCATATCCTGGCCTTTGCCATTCAAGGAAGGCTTCTATGGAATGACTTCACAAGTGGGAGAAAAGGTCTTTGCCCCTTTTTTCTTTTTTTTTTCAGATCAGCAATAGACTTACCACAGGTGACAGGGTATCTCCCCTGTTAAACATTCTCATTGTTGCATATCTGCCATCCCCACTGCATTGAGGAAGCCATGAGAAATGCTTCAGGTCTGTGTTGTGTTACATCAGCGCTCCCCTTTCTCCTTCCTTGTGGATCGTGCCTTGGACTTCGGAGCTCTGCTGCCACAGATAGGAGACTTCTGCTTGGCTGGGATTCGGTATCCTGCCCTCAAATTTAGTGTGTGTGCATCAGGAGACTCACCTGTTTTGTTTGTTTTTTGTTTGTTTGTTTGGGGTTTTTTTGCGGTACTGGGGATTGAACTCGAGGGCATTCTACCTCCGAGCTACACCCTCAGCCCTATTTTTTATTCTTATTTTGAAACAGGGTCTCACTAAGTTGCAGAGTGCCTCACTAGGTAGCTGAGGCTGGCCGCGAACCCGGATGCTCTGGTCTCAGCCTCCCGAATGCGCCATGTTCTTTTGAGCCATTTCTTCTGACATCGCTGAGCCATCAACCTTTACTAGTGCTTTCCAACCATTTCCTCTGGAAGGAAAGTCACTTGACTTATTTACAGGAGGGAAAACCCAACCTGGAACACAATTTGGAAATTGAGCCTAGAGTTCATTGACTCCCACAGCTTCAGGCTGTACTGACATGCAGATGGGAAGTGCGTCATGAAAGTGGAGCTGATAGCCATAGCCTTGAAACGCCTGTTTTTTGAATACTTGTGCCCCTCCAAAATTGCTTCCCTGAGCTACGATTTGCTCTTACCAAAAATGTAGATATGATGTGAGGCTGAGTGTGTGTATGTGGTACTGGGAATTGAGCCCAGAGGCACTCTATCTCTGAGCTATATCCCCAGACTGATTTTTTATTTCTTATTTGGAAACTGGGTCTCACTAGGTTGCTGAGAGCCTCACTAAATTTGCTGAGGCTGTACTTGAACCTGTGATACAGTGATCGAGGCAGTGGCGGCGGGGGTGGGGGGGGTGGTGGTGGTGGCGCTCAACAGGTGTGGAATGAGATGAGTCACACCGAACGCAGCGAAGAAGCGCATCTGTTTATTGCTTGTTAGTAGCTGTTTTTTTTATACTATCTTTTTTGCAGTGAGGCATATAGAACAGGAATTTTTACAGTCTTATTGTTCTAAAGGTTGAGTAGGTACATCTTTAACTAGAAAAGCCATTTCCCATGGTATTTGATGGGATTAAGAAAACAGTAAAGGTTACAGAATACAATACGTATATAAAAATTCTTTTAGTACAAAACAGTGTTAAAGGTTAATGAGGAAGTGTCTCTATTCATTAGTTTAAATCTTTACTATTTGTTTAGCTCCTTTAAACAGTGTCCTTATCTTTTTCTCTGGCAGCTAGAGAGTTAGTTAATGTGTGGTGAAGTTTCAGAGAGGCAAAGAGGAAGTGGGCAAACTATCTGTCTTAAAGCCTTCTTTACTCATAGATAAAATAGTAGACCTAAGTCTCTTTGGCTTATTTATTTTGTTTCTATACCTGTGTGCTGATAGGGAACATAAGCCTGTTTAGTAACTAAGCTTGCAAAGCCTGTTTCCTGATTAATGTTTGTATGTGGTTAATGAATTGGGTTGTCTCAAGACCCTGCTTGTTTTCAGCTAAGAGAGCAGTATCTGTCGGGCCACATGTTTCTAAGAAGTTTTCTTTTATAATTAATATAAGAGCAAAATCCAAAGCACCCAAAATTTCCAGGATATACAAATGCAAAGTGGGTTTGCCACGCATTCCTTCTTTTGGAATCGTCTGTTTAGCAGGACTCCAGCGGACCGAGCCTTGCTCAAGATCCAGCTAGTAAGGAGCTGTGGCAATCCTCCATGTTCAGTCTCCCAAGTAGTAGGATTACAAGAGTGCAAAACCACGCCACACCCAGCTTGACCTGAGACTTTTGAGTGTTTCCTACTGCTATAGGCAGTAGTGCCTGAGCAGTAAAAGGAAGGAAGTTGAATATGAAGTTAGCAAGACTTATGCTATTCTTTTTTTTATTGGTGTATTATGATTATACTTAATGGTGGGATTTGTTTGTTGTTACATATTTGTATATTTATAATGAATTTCCGCTATTCTTTTTTTTTTTTTTTTTTGGTGGTGGTGGTACTGAGGATTGAACTCAGGGGCATTCTACCTCCAAGCTACACCCCCAGCCCTATATTTTACTCTTTATTTTGAAACCAGGTGTCACTAAGTTGTGGAGTGCCTCACTAGGTAGCTGAAGCTGGCCTCGAACCCGGATCCTCTGGTCTCAGCCTCCCAAATGCTGGGATTGTAAGCGTGCATCACCACGCCCAGCTTTGCTATTCTTTTTTTTTTTTTTTTTTCGATGCTAGGGATTGAACTGAGGGGCATTCTACCTCTGAGCTACACCTCCAGCCCTATTTTTTATTCTTTATTTTGAAACCGAGTCTCACTAAGTTGCGGAGTGCCTCACTAGGTAGCTGAGGCTGGCCTCGAACCTGGATCCTCCGGTCTCAGCCTCCCGAATGCTGGGATTACAAGCATGCGCCACCACACCCGAGCTTTGCTATTCTTATGAGAAAAGATTATCAGTTTTATTTAGACAGTTTCTGTAATTGATTATTGATTAAAAGTGATTGATTTTTCTTTTCAGTATTGCCTGTCAGGCCACCCAACCTTACCTTGCAATGTGCTCAAATTCAAATCAACCACCATTATGTTGGACTGTGGACTGGACATGACTTCCACCCTCAATTTCCTTCCTTTGCCACTTGTTCAAAGGTATGTGTTGATATATCCTAACACAAAATGAGCTTTAGTTAGCTGGAAAGTGGTACAACTTCGTATGAAGACTACCAATACCTTGTTTGTTGTCTCAGATATTTGGTTTGTCCCGTTAAAAATGTTCTTTTTCAAAATAATTTCCTTTGGCTGTGTTGGTGGAAAGTGTCCTATTGATTTATTGATTGACTTCTTTATTATAACTTCTTCTGGCCTCCTGTAAAATATTCCTGCAACTGCTCAGTGCAACTGAGGTCATGTATATTTCATCTGTCCTGCTAATTTATGTAAGAGCTAATAAATGGCTAACTGGTGAGCCCAGGAATTGAATTTTAGGATCATTTAACTGCCTTTGCAGGGACTTGACAGTGTAGACTCTGGCATTTCTTTTTGGGCATCTGTGCATTATTTTCATATTCGTCAACTTTAGATCTCAGCTATATATGTAGACCCCAAGTCCATATCTTAAGTCAGATAAATTGCCTTCGGCCTACAATCATCACTATTTGCACTTAACTAACATTTTGTTTTAGGAAATTGGTTTCCCAGCTTGCTGCTACTTAGAAGTGGCAGTTTATAAGAAACATGGCTAACTTTTAGAATCAAGTATACTCACAGGAGCAGAAAAATGATACCACATACAAGAGAGGAGATGGGAAAGCTATCTGAAGCAGAGTTGAAGAGCTTAAAAGCATAGCAAGCTGAGTAAACCACCTAATTTATCTCAGGCATTCCTGAAGACGTCCCTGAGAACAATAATTATTCACAGTGATAACCCCATGAACTATCTAGAAAAATTGTAATCAACCATTGACTTCTCTGAGATAAAGAATTCAATAAGGTTGTGTGGGATGAGGTCAGAGATAATTCTAGATAAGATTTTATGTAAGACTGATGGGATTCGGTTATAATTATACCCAGCTCTTAGAAATACTTTTACCATCCACGCTATTATCCAGAATAGGGGTTGAAGGTACAGGAATATTTACATGACTGACAGGTTATTTCATAGACTGATATTTTTGCCTATTTCCACACAAAGAACAAATTATTCATTCATTTGGTGTTAAGAATCTGCCCTGTGCCAGACTGAGGATACTGACATTAACAAGACTACTTTCTTGTCCTCATAGAACTTACACTGTATCAGAGGAGAAACTCATTGTGCATTTGAGGACTTAACTATTATTTTAATAAGAAAACATCTATATACTTGTGGTAATTTGTGTGTGTATGTTTTACTGGGGAGTAAACCAAGATGCATTCTACCTCCAAGCTATACCCCCAGCCCTTTTTATTTTTTTGTTTGGAAATTGGGTCTCACTAGGTTGCTGAGGCTGTCTTTGAACCTGTGATCCTCCTGTTTCAGCCTCCCAAGGACTGGGATCACGAGCATGCGCCATCATGTACGGCATGATAATTACTTTTTTTTTGTGTGTGTGTGTGTGTGTGTGTGTGTGTGTGTGTGTACTGGGGATTGAACTCAGGGGCATTCTACCTCCGAGCTACACCCCCAGCCCTATTTTTTTTATTCTTTATTTTGAAACCGGGTCTCACTAAGTTGCGGAGTGCCTCACTAAGTAGCTGAGGCTGGCCGCGCACCCAGATCCTCCGGTCTCAGCCTCCCGAATGCTGGGATTACAAGCGTGCGCCACCACGCCCGGCTATGATAATTACTTTTAAAAAATAAAATATAGGATAAATGTTTCCAAAGGGGACCATCCTGCTCTGTGGGGTCATGCATTTCCTAGGTGACAAAACCTGAATTGGTCAGACCATCCCAGCCGTGTGTTTTCTCCTGTCTTTACCTAATTCTTCTATTCTCACAGCCCTGACTCAGCGGGGCCACCCACGTCACCCTCTCTCCTGTTGCCATTCTTTTACTCAGGGGTCGGCAGTTCACATAGTTCCCTATAAAAACTGTCTGCTTTGGAGATGCACTTGCTTAGTGTCCCCTTCCCTCCATGTCTTCCTCCCTCCCCCCCTCCGCCCTCGTCCTGCTTTATTTCTCTTCATAGCACTTATCATTACATCGTTTTCAACTTATTCATTGTCTTGCTTCTCCACCAAAGATAAGGGGAGGGATTTTGTTTTGTTCTCTGCCATATTCCCAGAGCCTAGAACCGTTCTTGGCATGCAGTAGCTGTTCAGTAAATATTTACTGTGGGAATGAATCACTTTATCCTGTGTGGACCCCATCTCAGCTCGCCATCTCACAATCTTTTCACTATTGTAAATAATTTTTTTTTTTTTTTTTTTTTTGCGGCACTGGGGATTGAACTCAGGGGCATTCTACCTCCGAGCTATACCCCCAGCCCTTTTTTTTTTATTCTTTATTTTGAAACATCGTCTCACTAAGTTGCAGAGGGCCTCACTAGGTAGCTGAGGCTGGCCGCGAACCCGGATCCTCCGGTCTCAGCCTCCCGAATGCTGGGATTACAAGCGTGCGCCACCACGCCCGGCTCTAAATAAATTATTAATAAGTAAAATATTATTAAATTATTATTTAATTATCATCTCTTTCCATTATCTTGCTCTTTTTCCATCTCCTTTTTTTTTTTTTTTCCTTGTATTGGGAATTGAACCTAGGGGCTTTCTACCCTTTTTTCTTCTATTTTTTGTTTTAAAACAAGGTCTCACTAGGTTGCTGAGAGTCTTGCTAAGTTGCTGAGGCTGTCTTTGAACCTGTGATCCTTCTGTACTGGGATTACAGGTGTGTACCACTATGTCTTTCCGGCTTGACTCAGTCCTTTCCATTTAATTATAGTCAGTCACTCTAAATTTTAAGACTTTCCACCTTCTCTACTCCACTTTCCCCTTCAGCATTTCTAACCCATGTCCAGTCTTTACTCTGCTCACACCACTCTATGGAACAGCTTTCGCTGAGGTCGCAGACTTCTCTACACTCAGCAGCAGTGGCCTGCGGGCTGGCACACCCCTCGCTCTCTTGCTTCTCTGGCTCTGCCTTTGCTGTGTGCTCTGGAGGCTCATCTTCCTCTAACTGGCCATTGAATTGGAATTCCTCAGTGTTCAGTGCTTTGCCATCACCCATTAAGGGCTTCAGTAACCATCCAAACAATAGCTTGCAAATGTGTAAATTTAATTAACTTCTCCTATTTGAACACAAATTCATGTGTTCAGAATCCTACTCAGTTGCCCTCTTGGATGTGCCTTTGATATCACCACAAAACTCAACCTGCCCTAAAATGAAGTCATTATCAGACTTGGTCCAGAAGAGGACATACCCGCCCAGGCCTAGTTCTCCCCCAAGTTCTCTACCTGTTACAAGGGCCAGAAAGCTGAGAGTCTGCTTGGATATACCTTCTCCTCACTCCCCGTCTCCATTCTTCCATTAAGCTGTCATTGTTGCCTTCTAGGTAGTCACTGATCCTGTCCTGTAGTCGTTATTGCCTTTACAGGCAAACCTAAAGGCTCCTAACCAGTTTCTTCGAGTCTCATCTTGCCCATGGACTCCAGTCACCTTTTGGTATAATGTTTTATTTGGAAATCTTGGGGATTTGCAGAAGAGCTGTAAGAATAGTACCTAGAACTGCTGATTACCTTTTCCAGCTGTTGGCTTATTAATACATTTGATGAAAATCTCACTACTTGCTTAGGCTATCCTCAAATCTGTGATCCTCCTGTCTCAGCCTCCTAAGTACTGGGATTATAGGCATGCACCACCTTGCCCAGCCCCAGCCTTGTTTTCATTTTTTATTTTGAAACAGAGTCTCCCTAAGTCGCTGAGGCTGGCAGAAAACCTGCAATCCTCCTATCGCAGTCTCCCAAGTACTGGGATTATAGATGTGTACCACCACACCCAGCTCAGTTTTACCAATTTATATTTTGCTATAAAGCCCTCTACAACAAATAAGACAAATTTGTTTGTCTATCTATCTATCTATTTATTTTGTGGTCCTAGGGATTGAACTCAGGGGATTCTACCTCTGAGCTACAACTCCAGTCCTATTTTTTATTCTTTATTTTGAAGCAGGGTCTCACTAAGTTGTGGAGGGCCTCACTAGGTAGCTGAGGTTAGCTATGAACCTGCGATCCTCCTATCTCAGCCTCCCAAGTACTGGGATTACAAGCGTACACCACCAGGATCGGCAAGAAGGCAAATACCTGATCCAGGATCCCAGCCAGACCACACACTGCATTTAGTTGTCATGGTTTTTAGTTTCCTTTAATCTGGAAGAGTTTCTCGGTGACTTTTTTTTTTTTTTTTTTTGCAGTACTGGGAATTGAATTCAGGGACATGCTACCTCCAAGCTCTACCCCCAGCCCTATTTTTTATTCTTTATTTTGAAACAGGGTCTCACTAAGTTTCAGAGGGCCTCACTAAGTAGCTGGCCGCGAACCCAGATCCTCTGGTCTCAGCCTGCCAAATGCTGGGATTACAAGCGTGCGCCACCCCGCCTGGCTCAGTAGCTTTTTTTTTTAATAACCTTGACATTTTTAAGAGTGCAGGCCAGTAATTTTATATAGTGTCTTTTAATTTGGATGTGTCTGCTGTTTTCTCGCGATTAGATTGGGATTGTCCTTTTTGGTAGGAATACCACACTTCTGATGATGTATATTATCAGAAGGCCCACGAGTTCGTTTTCTCCAGAATGTCCTTTAGAAATGCAGATCTAACCTCTTTCCCATATTGGTAACTTCTGAGTGGCTTTTCATCCTCCTCTGGATGGTCACAAGCCTCCCCTGCACCACGTTCCAGCTTGCCCCTCTGTGATCTTTTCACTCTATCTTTTGCTCCTCGTTTCCTTTCAGAGTTTCAAAGACACCGTGTCTCCTGCCTCGGGAGCACATTGTTCCTCAGCCTGGAAGCCCTCCCTTCCCAGCTCCCACCCTGCTTCAGCAGGAGCTCATCTCTCAGGTTGTCCAGGGACAATTTCTATGTTAGAGGGACAAGCAGGTGGCATCCTAGTTGGATGGGAACTGAGAGTGTATGGAACTCTTCCTGAACTTTCATTTGAATGACCTTTTTTATAAGAGGTCTCTGCCAAAGACTGGTGGAAATGGCAGGAGGAAGTTGCTAGACCTGGTAGTTGTCTTCTTTCCGTGTGCCCTCTATACCCTGCCCCTTCACCTCGTTTCCCTTTAACTGCTGCCGTCCAGATCTCAGCTCAGGCTGCGTGTGTAGTCTAGGGGAAGTCTTTTGGTGCTGCCTAGACTAGTCCTTTACTCAAATGCTTCCTTCCTCATTTTGAAGAGCTTGCTCTCTGTTCCTTTGCTGATTGTTTGTCTTGCCCTCCTTCTCAGGAGGATGGTGTGTTTTGCTCACTTTCACATCTCCTGCTCCTAGCCATGGGCTTGATACAAAGATTCGTGAGTGAATAAGCACCATCTGCACCTCCTAACTCCTATTCCCTGCTCTGCTGCCTCGTTGCAAACTGTCAGTTGCAGGGGTCCAGCCCTCCGGGCAGTGAGATCCGGGGTCCCTCGATAGGTGTGGATTGAGACAAGGTCGCGAGAATGTGCTCACACCGCATGCAGTGTTGAAGCACATCTGTTTTATTGTTTGTCAGTCACTGTTTTATACTATTTTTTTGCAATGAGGCATATAGAACAGGAACTTTTACAGACTTGTTTTTCCAAAGGTCGAGTGGGTACATCTTTAACTAGAAAAGCCATTTTTCATGGTATTTGATGGGAATAAGAAAACAGTGACGGTTACAAAATGCGATACGTATATAAAGATTCTTTTAGTACAAAACAGTGTTAAAGGTTAACGACAAAGAGTCTCTATTTGTTAGTTTAAATCTTTACTATTTGTTTAGCTACTCTAAGCAGTGTCCTTATTTTTTTCTCAGGCAGCTAGAGAGTTAGTTAATGTGTCAGGGAGAAAAGGGAGAGGTAGACAAACTATCTGTCTTAAAGCCTTCTTTACTCATAGATAAGATAGTAGACCTAAATCTCTTTGGCTTATTTATTGTTTCTAACCTGTGTGCTGAGAGGGAACACAAGGCTATTTAGTAATTAAGCTTGTAAAACCCGTATCCTGACTAATGTTTGTATGTGGTTAATGAATTTCTTATGGGTTGTCTTGAGGCACTGCTTTTTCAGGTAATATTGAAGAATCATAATCCGTCCGGCCATCTTATGTTCCTAAGAAATTTTCCTTTATAATTAATGTGAAAGCAAAACCCAAAGCACCCCAAATTTCCAGAATATAACATAATGCAAGTTGGATATGCCACGCATTCCTTCTTTTGGAATCGTCTGCCTTGCAGGACTCCGGCGGACCGAGCCTTGCTCAAGATCCAGCTAGTAAGGAGCTGTGGCAGTCAGTGCCTTTCTGTGGGACCCATATACCTTCTGCTTACACTGACATAGCTCTTGC
>PVLC010004136.1:76221-88520 GCA_004027655.1 Graphiurus murinus
TTTTTTTTTTTTTTTTTTTTTTTTTTTTTTTTTTTTTTTTTTTTTTTTTTTTTTTTTTTTTTTTTTTGCGGTACTGGGGATTGAACTCAGGGGCATTCTACCTCCAAGCTATACCCCCAGCCCTATTTTTTATTCTTTATTTTGAAACCGAGTCTCACTAAGTTGCGGAGTGCCTCACTAGGTAGCTGAGGCTGGCCGCTAACCCGGATACTCCTGTCTCAGCCTCCCGAATGCTGGGATTACAAGCGTGCGCCACCACGCCTGGCTTTCTTTATAATTTTTTTGAATGAATGAGTGTAGTCATGCCTCTTTCATTATTATTTTCTGATTATAAACGTAATGTATTTCAGACTAAGAAATTGAAGAAATGTAAAGAGTAAAGAAAAAAATTGTGTTTGGACACACCTTTAATCCCAACACTTGGGTGACTGAGACAGGAGGATCACAGGTTAGAGGCCAATCTCAGCAACTTAGTGAGGCCCTGTGGGGGGAGGGTGCTGGGGTATTGCCAAGAGGTAGAACAGCCCTTGGTTCAATCCCCAGTACCAAAAAATAAATGAGTAAATTGTATATAATGTTACCTCCTTTCAGTTTTTTTCTATAAACATTAGATTACTTCACAATGCTTTAGGTTATTTATTTGTTTATAGGAATAATTTACCTATTTTGCAGAATAAATAATCATTAAAAAATAGATCTGGTATACATTACATGTGTTTTTCTTCACTAAAAAAAGAATTAAATGGTATTTTTTTTTCCTCTGAGAATCAGTTGTAAAATAGTGGATGCAAAAATGAGTTACAATCTTAGAGTTTTTTCAAAGAGAAAGTTTATCATGTATAATTTATACCAACCAAATTTGATTCTCACAGTAGTGATGAGCATTCTCAACTGTAAAATCCAAAATCCTCACTTTTGGATTAATAAAGGCAAAATGTAAATAGTAATGAAGCTAAGTAAAGGGTAAGTGAGAATTTATTGTACTTGCATTTTTGAAATTGTTCTGTAAGTTTAGAATTAGTGTCAAAATTGAAAGTTATTCTTAAAATTCTCACTTTTTTCCCCTCAAGTTTGATATGCTATGTTTTATTCAGATTTTTTTTTTTTAAGTACAATACTAGAGATTGAACCCAGGGCCTCCCACATGCTAGACAAGTGCTCTACCACTGAGCTGTATCCCCAACCCTACTTATTTATTTATTCATTCATTTTTGTACTGGAGATTGAACACAGTGAGTTTCTACCTCTGAGCTACACCCCAGGCCCTATTTTATTCTTTTTTTTTTTTTTTTTTTTTTTTTTTTTTTTTTTTTTGCGGTACTGGGGATTGAACTCAGGGACGTTCTACCTCCGAGCTATACCCCCAGCCCTGTTTTTTATTCTTTATTTTGAAACCGAGTCTCACTAAGTTGCGGAGTGCCTCACTAGGTAGCTGAGGCTGGCCGCGGACCCGGATCCTCCGGTCTCAGGCTCCCGAATGCTGGGATTACAAGCGTGCGCCACCACGCCCGGCTATTTTATTCTTTATTTTGAAACAGGGTCTCACTAATTTTCAAAGGGCCTCACTAAGTGCTGAGGCTGGCCTTGAACCTGTGATCGCCCTATCTCAGCTTCCCAAGTGCTGGGATTACAGTTGAATACCACCATGCCCAGCTGTAAATGATTCCTTAATTCAGGCTTTTTATCTCACTAGAAACTATTTGCCTGGGTATGGTGTCATTTTATAACACTTGGGAAAACTAGCTTCATTTTCCATAATTGGAAACTCAAGCCACAGGTGATGAGCAACTAATCCGCTTGTCAGCACTGAATCCAGAGTATGGATTTGATTAGAATCCAGGTATTTATATGCATCTCCAGTAACCTAAATCTACACTGTGATGCCACCCAGTCTGCCCGCTGCTCAGGATTGTTGTCCAACACAAACAAGGTAACGTCGGGCCGGTGATTGGGAAACTGTCAAATCCTCTATTGCCTCATTTGTCTGTTTTCTTTCTTATTCTGCATACCAGTCTTTTTAATTTTCCCAGTTTTGTGCTAAACTATTTGACCTTCGAACATTCTGTTGCCGTGTAATTCTTACACTTAATACAACATGATTCTTTCTCGTTTCTGTGATTGTTGTTTGGGGTGAGCATTGCTGCCAGTAATTTCATACTGTTTTTAACTTTATGGAGACAGTACAGTCACCATGAAATCACTGAGGATTATAATCTATTTAGGATAATTTAATTTTTGTTTTGCAGTCCCAGGCTGTCTAATCTTCCTGGCTGGTCCTTGAAGGATGGAAATGCTTTCTTGGACAAGGTAATGTCCAAGACAGAAAACGGAAGCCTATCTACACACAGTGGAGCCACCCTGGAGTAATGTGACTCATGGGATCTTTTTATTTTTCATGTGTCCCCCCCCCCCCACCACCAAAATGCCACACTCCATGCTGGGGTCTTTAGTACTTGGTATTAATTTTTTAGGTGCCTTTTTAGGGAATCTCAATATTCAGCTTCAAATCAAATTTGTATAAGAATCTAAGCACTTCTTTTGCAAAGGACTTTTATCACCACAGAAAGAAAGCTTATTATTTTCTAAAATTGATTAGGATTTCAAAGATGATACTTACTAGAGTTCAGTTGCTGGGCTTAGTATCACATACCTGTAATTCCAGCTACTCAGGAAGCTGAGGCAGAGGGATTGCAAATTAGAGGCCAGCCTGGGTAATTCAGTGAGACCCTATCTCAAATAAAAATAAATAAATAGAAAGGGCTGAGGACTTAGCTCAGTAGCAAAACACCCTAAATGAGTTAAGTCGATTTATTAAGTGAGACCAAAACTAACAAAAAATCTTAAAATTATAATATTATCGTTAAAGAAAAATAAGAGATATAGGAAGGTTAAAAGCTGCAAAATCCTCTCCAGGCCATGTCTTGGTCCTCTAAATCATGCTTCCTTTCCTGATTTCACAACTGAAAAACTGAGTTTAAAGATCCTTAACATGCTTCATCTGAACAAGATAGTTCCTTCTTGTAATAGATATTGTAAAATAAAGAAGCCCTTTTTTTTTTTTAAACAGAATTAATTCTTGTAATTGCACCCCAACCTCAAGCCAGGTACATAATTTGAAACCAGATTTCCCTCGTAGCTGACTGTAAAATTATGCGACATTCAGAACCTGTGTACCTGATTTCAGCCAAGTCCCCCGCTGGCTATAAATCACTGTTCCCGGAGGAAGGCTCAGAAGCATCCCATTACCAGTGCATTGTGAGCGAAATGACTTGCATGTGGATGTGAGAGTATTTCATTAGAAGGGAGTGGTGAATAAAATACAGTGACATTGGAAGTGTTTGGAATGGCAAATACGCTTCTGCAGGCCAGGGAGGACGAGCGCCTCAGAGGAGACTATCTCGTGGCACGCCCCGAGACACAGCATTGCAGGGAGGAGGATTACATGGCCCATTTAAGGTCAAGCAGCGCTTTGAAATTTTCCAGGGTTTGTCTTTAATCATTTTTAACCTCATCCTAAGAGAGTTGAGCATCTTCTCCCATTAAATGTAATTGCTCATTTGCTTTTAGCTGGCAGATACATTCTAATGAAGAACTGTTTTCGGTCTCTTTTGGGCTCAGCTTATCATTAGTTAAGGGGTAGTCATCTGACTTATGTGGTACTCACAGAAGGAAACAGAATACAGCATTCAAGGGAGAGAAGTATTCTATCAAGGCTCTGGTATGAGGCTTGTAATATCCGAAAGAACAATACTGCAGTTCAGGCCTAACTCTAAAAATTTAGAGTTAAATCATTCTGATGTATAAATTTATATACACATATATGTGATGTATATAGAAATATATGTGCAGTGTCTAATGCAAACATAATAAAACAAAATTATAATGGTGTTTTTCCCATTTTGGAAAATAGCGAAGGATACTGTCAACCAAATTCTTACTGGTTTTGTTTGTAAAGTCATAGATAGCTTTAACCTTGATGACAAAAAATCCATCATAGACTTGTTTGAAGTATCACTGAGGGAAGAAAACGCAGCGGCCTTGTGTGTGGAGTGTCATATCAGACTCGGCAGGCGGCTGATCCGTATCTCTCAGGCGTTTGCATTTCAGTGTGCTGTGGCGTGATTCCAGCCACCAGTATCTGTGTGGCTTTGCCTGAGAGTCTTTTCTAACGCTGCACATTATACAGGAGTTGGTAAATAAATATTCCAGACCTCTTGCTCCTCAGTAGAACTCTGAGGGATATGTTTCATATCATTTCTCAGCATTTCCCCACGGGCATAAGTTCTAGTTGCCCAAAGTGGAATGTGGCCCGGCATCCATTATCAGTCACCTTCCTTTCTGACTGTGGCTTCCTATCTATTGGGAGGTACTGGCAAAACAGCGCCTCCCATGTATACTTCCTGCTCGCAAGCCCTTTTCTTTGGGAGAGTCCAAACTAAGACATGGTAACTCATGGAGTGGGTAGGGAGTGCACTAATCCTATTTCTTTATACATGTTTTGGTTGGTTGGTTGGTTGGTGGTACTGGGGATTGAACTCAGGGATGTTCTACCTCTGAGCTACACCCCCAGCCCTTTTTATGTTTTGAGATGGTCTTGCTAAGTTGCTGAGGCTCACCTTGAACCTGTGATACTCCTGTCTCAGCCTCCCAAGTACTAGGATCATAGATGTGCGCCACCACTCCCAGCTATGCATATGCTTTTTCTTTTGAATAAATGCATTTCGTTGATAACCCCAAATAAAGTACATGTTCTACAAGGACAGACGTTACATTCACAGTGCCAGTGGTGGATATTTAATCCCAACTCCCTACTTCAAGCCTCTTTTTTTCCCCAACCCCTGGTAGATGGAGAAAAAAGGCTCTAAGTAATTTGTCAGGGCTGCTAACCCTAACCTGGCTGCATGGTAGATTCACTGGAGGTGCTTGTCATGAATGCAGACTCCACGGCATCATCGCCAGTTTCTGATCCCTTAGATATAAGACCCAGGGGGCTATGATAATTTAATCAATGTTCCCAGATAACTCTGGTGTTGTTGGCATGAACTTCATAGCTATTTCTTGGAAACCACTGGATCATGGGTTGTAAACGCAGCATATTTCCATACCTGGTTTCCTTGAAGAGGCCTCATGGAGTGTGCGTTTGAATTCAGAGTGGAGCACCAAGCAGCATTTTGGCTCTCCAGGAGACGCTTGGCCTACCGGAACCTAAAGAGGGACAGTTAGGGTACATAGCCTCCAGTGTGGACGCGGCTTGGAGATGTGATTTCTTGAGTATCGTGTGGGGACTCTCTTCCTCTTACTTACTCTTCTTCTCTTTTAGGAGCTAAAGGAGTGCTCAGGCCATGTCTTTGTGGATTCTGTGCCTGAATTCTGTTTACCAGAGGTAAGATAAAAGAGAATCTTACAGTAGAAACAAAGCATATCATGTAATCTCTGACAGTGAAGAGAAGTCATTTTAAGGGACTTAGCTTCCTGTTTTCAAATTGAAATGAATTTTTTCCAAGTACATTGTTATGCAGCTGAAATATCATTTAGGGGCTTTTTATATTGTCTATAAATCATTTAAGTCACTTCTTCCTACTTCTAGAGCTCTATAATCCCTACTAATACTTTTAGGGCATAGTTTTGAGCAAGGTAAGGAAATAGCTCAAGCCTTTTGATTTTGTAATTGTACTGCCGTTGTGCTTAGATTAGCCACACTTTTCCTAGTCTTGCTTGTAGTGGGTAATTGAGGATTGCTACTAGTCAACCAATGCCAGTAATCTGTAAAAGTTCTTGCTAACTTGAAATCTATTGAATACTACTTGAAATTCATAGATTCTGAACTGAGCCGGGGATGCCTGACCCTCACATATTATTATCACAGTGAGATTTTAATTAGAGTTTGGAGCGAGTTTCATCCTTTCAAAGAAAACTGAGATTGGTGTCCATCAGTGTTAGAGGCAGCTTCTACTGGGGTCTCAAGGACAGGTGAAGTATAGGGAAGCCAGTGGCTTCTCCAGGGTTCCTGAGGAAGTCGGCGAGAATCTGTTACCCTCCTCTTCCACGGGCCCAGTGGGTTACAAAGCCTATAGAAAACAACTCACAGTTCAAGGCCAAGGAGAAAGACATTTTGAAATGTAGCGTCTCTTATTTTAATACTCTTTTCTTCTCACTCTTTCCATTTCTGCACTGTGTTGGACACCCTGTGGATAAACTTTTTTCTCTCCTTGATGTATGTGCTTGTGCCTTTTGGGGTTACCAGAGAGAAGGAAAAACAGGGAAGGACAGGGTAATTGAAGGTGGCAGATAAGGGGGGAAGTTTGAGATGTGATCACAAGAATAAAGGTGAAGGTAGAGCATTATCAAGCACACTGAGCCCCCCTTCACCGGTGGCTGCTGAAATCTTCTTGTCACTTAGTAATTGGTGGGGCATTCCCCATCTGTCTGGAGAGTCCTAATCCCAGGTGCTGCGTTTGTTTGCAGCACACACAGACGGCACTGACTACTGCAACTTTCAGTGTATGGACACTGTGGAACGTAGAAATGGGTGCTCAGGACTTTCTAGTCACTCCATACAGTACTCGACTTTTAAATTAGTTACATTTCTCAGCTCGCCTTTGCCGAGCTAAAGCATTCTTGATGTGTTTAGGATTCTAAAGCCATATCCTGCTTTTTCAAGCAAGATTTTATGACACAAATGAGTAGCAGCCACTGTTCAAGCTAGAGCCAGGCCAGAGCAGGGCTGGGATAAAATCGTGTGGAAGAAGCGGAGAGGGGCGCTGAGTGCAGCTCTGCTTTCGCTGGCTTGTGGGTGAGCCTGGCAGACCCAGTCCCAGTCTAGTGCAGCTGCCTTAAATGTCTTTGTGTCTCCCAAAGTCTCCACCATACGCTGTGGTCTGATCTAGTGCAGTGGAGTAAGTAATCAATAAGTCATGAGCGTTTGACCCAGTCCACAGTGCATAGAACTCCATATGTTTGTACAGAGGAATTCTAAAGTTAAATAATTTTTATTAGATGCCACTGAGTGAAAGAATGTAAATAAATATGTAAGGATAGTACATACATGTGGTTTGAACGTTAAATTTATTTCTCAGGAAAAAAAATGTTTATGTAAGCATGCATCTCAGCTAGGCACCGTGATGCACACTTTTAAACCCAGTTTGTGAGAGACTGAGACAGGAGGATCCCAGGTTCAAAGCCAGCTTCAGCAATTAACAAGGCTCTCAGCAACCTAGCAAATAAAATAGGGCTGGAGGTGTAGCTCAGAGGTAGAATGCTCCTGGGTTCGATCCCCAGCACCAAAAAAAAATCTTTATACACACACACTCACATATACACTTTTTCTTCCAACTGTCCTCACCAAATTTCTCACAGTTCTAGACTGATTTTTATACACAGTTTCAGTGTGCATGAGTGAGAGCAGTGATGCTTTTGAGCTTTCGCTTGCTTCAGCTGCCATTCCCATCACTTTTCTTCTGCGTTTGTCACTCTGATGCGCAGTCTTAATTTTCTTATTATAGAGAGGTGGTGGAGAGCAGAACCAGCAGGGTATCATGTGACCCTACGTCGTGAGGATATCATCTTCCAAGAGCAGTGCGCAGTGTGGGGTTAAGGGTGACATACATTGGCTGTCATTGTGGTTAGCTTGTTATTCACATAAATGCATTGCCGTAGCAGTGAGGCACTCATGACCTCTACTCGTGTGCTGTCTGCAGGAGCGGATGATGCCTCTGCAGCTATATTAAATTAACTTATTTTCTATGTAAAGTCATTCACCCAGAAAACACCCACAGCCAAAAGGGCACACTGCCTCTTATCATTTGCCTGTGTCATAGATGTCTTCGTTACTTCTCTGCTCAACAACCTGTTGTAACTGGGACACATCCGTTGACTTGGCACCGTTTGTCCTCAATATACCATGGGGCTTCCTGGGGTCTCCTCACGAGGGGGAGCTCAGCATCTCACCTCCCACAGAAGGTGCTCCTGACAGAGTGGTCCCTCCCCCAGGAGCGCCCAAGGGAGGGCCAGAGGAGTCCCAGGACGAGGCTGCCAAGGCGGGATACACATAAAGTCCTGTGGGAGTTCTGAGGAGCAGGCGGGCCCTTTCATCCGGGGACATCAGAAGGCAGAAGAAGAGAGCTGGGTCTTAATGAACAAGGAGGACTGGGAATTGCGGGAGAAAACTTTTTGCTGCTAAGAGGTGTTTTTTTTGTTTTATCTGTACTAGAGATTGAACCCAGTGGCATTCTTCCTCCAAGCTAGACCCCCAGCCCTTTTTATTTTTTATTTTGAAACAGGGTCTCACCAAGTTGTTGAGGTTGGTCTCTAATCTGCATCCTCCTATCTCAGCCTCCCAAGTACTGGGATTATAGGCATGTGCCACTGCACCCAGCAAGTTTTTAAAATTTACTAAACTTGGATAGCATTTTCCCCTACCTGCTAACCTGTCTTTTCTTGTTTGACATGACCTGGAGATGGACTTAAAGGACAGATTTGGGGTTAAGATTAGGACAATAAGAATATAATTTCTAGCTGGGCGTGGTGGTGCATGCTTGTAATCCCAGCATTTGGGAGGCTGAGACTGGAGGATGCGGGTTCGCGGCCAGCCTCAGCTACCTAGTGAGGCACTCCGCAACTTAATGAGACCCGGTTTCAAAATAAAGAATAAAAAATAGGGCTGGGGTTTAGCTCGGAGGTAGAATGCCCCTGAGTTCAATCCCCAGTACTGCAAAAAAAAAAAAAAAAAAAAGAGTATAATTTCTTTTGATATATGTATGTACTGGTACACCAGTGTCATTTTGTTGTCACAGCACTATAGTGAAATACAAAAATAAAAACTGAAATTCATAATTTAAAAAAAGTTGGCTCAACAAAAAACCAGCTGGGTGTGGTGCCACGTGTCTATAACCACAGAGACTCTGGAGGCTGAGGCAGGAGGATCGCAAGTTTGAGGCCAGCCTTGGCAACTTACTGAGATACTTTCTCAAAATAAAAATGATAAAAAAGGGACAGGGAGATAGCTGGGTGGTAGAGTATCCCCAGGTTAAATCCCCAGTACCACGGCATTTGCATCTCATCGGACTTGTGAAGAGCCGTTTCTGTGTCCTGTTTCCTCTATTTCCCGTCAGTCTGCAGCAGCAATGCGCTGCATGCTGGTGAGCCCTGAGCTCTTTGTGCCTAAGTTACCTGAGCTCACTTGCCAGGCTGCAGCAGCTACAGTCCTCTGCTGTCGTTTATCCTCAGATGTTTAACCCAGAAGAACGCGGAGGTAGTGGGGTCCCAGGGCTGCTGGTGGACCAACTGCATCCTCACATTAGCTATCCTGTAATGCTGCTAATGTCAATATTAGGAAGCATCCGCGATGGGAGGATGGAAGTGTTGCGGGAAAGGCCTCATTATTCTCAAGTACAAAAACGACTTCTGCATTCTGACAGCATCATTTTTCAGTCACATCATGTTGATCTATGCATCCTGCATAGATACCAATCATCCCTCCCTTTCTTTTCAGACTGAGCTAATAGACCTGTCTACAGTAGATGTGATTCTCATCTCTAACTATCACTGCATGATGGCGCTACCCTACATCACCGAGCACACCGGATTCACGGGCACCGTGTACGCCACCGAGCCCACCGTTCAGATCGGCAGGTGCGGGTGTCACTCTTCCCCACTGGACGTGGCTGCGGGGCTCCTTTTCCAGTGGTGACTGTTTAGGAAGGATTGTTCCTTCCTTCTGAGCGCCTAACCCAAAGAGTAGGCAGGAGTGGCAGCTCTCGAAGGACAAAACGCCGCGAGGTTGACGCTGCAAGCAGTCTTGTTGGTCTTCTTTTTACATAAAGTTTGTAGCGACAGCTCCTCTCCAGATGATACTAACTAAGGGAAGTGATGTTTAGGAGGATGCCACAAAGATGCAAGGAAAGAACGCAGCATATTTAAATGAAGAAGACAGTTTATTACTTTGCTCTCAAAATATTCCCTTTTTTATGGCTTATTGCAGTCTGCAAGTAGAGACAGCTTGAAGAAAACAAGGGATAGATAAGTAATTAGGTGGTTAAGTTGGCCCTGCTGGTGACACTGAAAGTTAGCACTCTGAAGAGTAAGACGGTACAGTCTTTACAGTAAGAAGGCTCCGCCATCCCTTTCGCTGCCCCCGCCAGGCCTTTGCAGTATAGGTGGTTGCTGCAAGTAACCGTAGTGAGGAGAAAATTACATGAAGAAAATTACCCTGGGAAAAAAATCTCTTGATTTATTGTGAAATAAATTAACAGGTATGGTATAAGTTAAAACTGTTGAGACCCAAAATATGGTATCTAGACATGATAAAGAATCTGAAATTGGATTCTAGTTCTCGCACTAGAGTAGAATGATTGGGATGACTAGAAATGAAACAATCTTTTGTGTGTGTAAGCCACACTGCCTGAAGTGTGTACAGAAAACCATAAGGTATTCAAGGGGGCCATTGTAGGAAAGTAAACCACTCAGTCATAGATCAGATTCAGTGAGAGGAAAAGCTAAAAATATTAAGCTGTAATCTCAAAGACAGCCACTGTGATAATGAGCCTGGGTTCTAGACCTAGGATGCTGAAACTAGTGCTGTTCCTTTAAAATAGAAGGAGGAGCCAGGCACAATGGCTCATGCCTGTAATAAAACCAATGTGCAGGCTGAGGCAGGAGGATTACAAGATTGAGGTCATCTTCAGCATTTAGCAAGAGCCTGTCTCAAAATAAAATACACTTTTTAAAATTTAAAAAAAAAAAGGGCTGAGAATGAACTGGGCATGGTGTTGCACACCTGTAATCCCAGTGCTTGGGAGGCTAAGACAGGAGGATCACAGGTTCCTGGCCAGCCTCAGCAACTTAGCGAGAGCTTCTGCAATGTGGTGAGACCCTGTTTCAAAATAAAATAGGGCTGGGGGTATAGCTCAGAGGCAGAACACCCCTGGGATCAATCCCCACTACCACACACACACACAAAGGGCTGAGGATATAGCTCAGTAGTAGAGTGCCCCTGGGTTCAATCCCCAGCACCCCCAAAAATAAAAAAGGAATAGGTAGATTAAGATTACAAATTATTAGTTAGGAATAACAGGATTAAGTAAGTAAATGGAATTGAGGTGAAGCTGTTTAGCTTTCAGATGTTAATTAATTTATAGCTTGCAGTTACTTATATATTCATATGCAGGGGATTTACGTCAATCTGATCCATCTGTATTAAATTATGATCAGGGACTCAACATGTTGACACTGTATTTCTAGCTTGTTGGTCATTGTCTAGCCATCAAGAATTCTAACCGTTCTCTGCTGTGAATCCCCAGGGTGTGTGTGCACTAGATTCAGTAGAGTGTAGCTTTTCTAGATTCCCTCAACTGTAGTTATGTGGCATTGCAAATCTCATAATCTCAGAGATCTATCCTTTTGCTAATCCTTTAGTTAAAATTTTAGGGTTAGTCCTTGGAATATTCTCCCAGTGGAATTTTAATAATTCCTAAAACATATGTCAACTTCTTTTACCAGCTTATAAAATCTCTTTAATATTATCATTTTTGTGGGACGTAGTGGCACACACTTCTAATCCCAGTACTTGGGAGGCTGAGACAGAAGGATCACAGGTTCACAGCCAGCCTCAGCTACTTAGTTAGGTCCTCCACAACTAGTAAGACCCTGTTTCAAAATAAAGAATAAAAAATAGGGTGAAATAGGGCTGGGGATATAGCTCAGAGGTAGAATGCCACTGGGTTCAATCCCCAGTTGAGCATGGTGGCACATGCTTATAATCCCATTACTTGGGAGGCAGGATCAAACCCAGCCACAGCGATTTAGCCAGGCTCTGAGTAACCTAGTGAGACCCTGTTTCCAAATAAGAGAATCAGGCTGGGTATGTAGCTTGGAGATAGAATGCCTCTGGGTTTAATCCCCAGCACCAAAACAAAACCCCAGTAATCTTTCCCGCACCCATGTTGCCACTAAGATCAGAACTTCACAGTCTTTGACTTCTCCTTTAGTAACATAAAGCACGAATGTTAAGATGAGTTAAAATAAGCTTGTATATTTCAATGTTTAGAGACAAGAAACACACCAGGCTTGTTTTAAAAGTGAATTCAAGCCGGGCGTGGTGGCGCAAGCTTGTAATCCCAGCATTCGGGAGGCTGAGACCGGAGGATCCGGGTTCGCGGCCAGCCTCAGCTACCTAGTGAGGCACTCCGCAACTTAGTGAGACTCGGTTTCAAAATAAAGAATAAAAAATAGGGCTGGGGGTGTAGCTCGGAGGTAGAATGCCCCTGAGTTCAATCCCCAGTACCGCAAAAAAAAAAAAAAAA